>JACXGJ010000807.1:0-44924 GCA_016801105.1 Esox niger | reverse complement strand
AGAATGTCATTCATACGTTCTGATACACATCTTGAACACACCCGGTTGGGATTCTGACACATGTACTTAAACAGCCCCAGCCTGCTCCTGCACGATAAACCATCTCCACTACCCCCTCTTTACAATACTATAGAAGACAACACAAACACACACACACACACACACACACTGAAACACCCACACATCCGCTAATAATAACAATATCCACCTCTTCATGTGCTCTCTATGTGCTTCAGAGCTGTCCAGCTTCACTCCCACAGAACGTCAATGATTAGCCAGTTCCCAACAGTTCCACAAACATGTTAGCTTGGAACGCAACGCACACTCATGTTTTTATAGTCGGTGCCGCCTCGTCCTGCGGTCCCAAGGCCCCAATGTTTTTTCTACTTAAGAAATGCCAAAACAAAAAAAAACACTGGTCATGAGACAGGTGAGGGCCTCAGACTTAATATTGCCAAGGGTCCCCAAAGGGCCATAGGTGATACCTTAGGCATAGCTAAATAAGGCCTTTCATAAACGGTCCTGTAGCATGTGTACATACAGAGGTCCCTGTGTGTGGTTCCAGCTAACCCCGCCCCTGCCTTGTCCCTCTTGCAGAAGAAGATCATGATCATCATCTGCTGTGTCATCCTGGGAGTCGTCTTGGCATCCACCATCGGCGGAACCCTCGGCTTTTAGTGACCATGACGACGAAAGACGACCACAAGTGGAAAAAAATCTCGCAGAGAAAAATATTACATTACGAGATAAGGGAAACGTTCTAAAGGGGTTGGGTGGGGTTGAAAAAAGAAAGACAAAAAAAAAACGACATTACATTATAGCTGACTAATTACATAACGTAAACAAAAAGAGGGTACAAATAAGCATAATATTTACAATGTACATGTAAATGTATTGAACATAAGAAACAGCACATGGGTTAGCTACCTGTAAAGAAATAGGACGTAAAACGTGATTTTTTTCTTATTTTTTCACATAGGTTAGCTACCTGTAAAGAAATATGACGTAAAACATTTGTTTTTTTTCTTATTTTTTTCACAAGGGTTAGCGACCTGTAAAGATATATGACTTAAAACATTTGTTTTTGTTCTTATTTTTTCACATGGGTTAGCTACCTGTAAAGAAATATGACTGAAATCATATGTTTTTTTCATATTTTTTCATATGGGTTAGCTACCTGTAAAGAAATATGACGTGTAATATTTGTTTTTTTCTTATTTTTTAAAAGTTTATTTCCTTTTTTTTGGGATCTCCAGGACAGTGCCAATGACTGCTAAATTGTGTTCCAGCAAATGTAGTTTACTTGGACGTCATTCCAGAACAGTACGGCTGATAGCTTAGGGGTTAGTGTTGGACCAGTAACCAAAACGTCACTGGTTAGTAAAACCCTGAGCTGTCAAGAGGAAATATCTGTGGATATGCCCCTTGAGCAAGGTACTTAACCATAAGTGCTCCTATAAGTCACTCTGGATAAGATTGTAGTCTGGACTGAGAGGTAATAGGATGGCTGGTGTAGCTTACTTCATAGGTACAATGATCACATTTAGTTATGAGAAGCTGACTATGGTTTCGGTTAAACAGTGTCTTGTAGAGTCCTCTCATTGGTTGACAATTCATCCTCTCATTGGTTGACAATTCCTATCAATCATTTCAGTCAGACAGTCAAGTGTAGTTGACTTGACCAAACTGCAGATTGGCTTACAAAATGTTCTAGATTGCCATTGATTCGTACGTTTTTTTCAACCAATGGGGCAAAAGAGCTTATACTTAAGAAGCACACGCCCATGGAGCTGTTAAAGGGGCGGTGGCCTACAGACAGATGGATTCCTCTCCTTTAAGATGTGGCACTGCAGCAGCAGGTTTCAACAACAACTGCTTTGACAGCATGTGCTTTAGCAGAGCCCTTCTCTGCTCTTATCTGTACTGTACGAGCGTGGGCCGAGGAATGTCTCCGGGTCTTCGGTTAATTCAATAGGCCTGCAGCAGAAGCCAAATTCAGAGACAGATTAGAAACGAGACGAGGCGGGCAGTTGGGGGAGGGGGTTGGGGGGTGGCGGTCAAATGATGCAGTTTTGACAAAGAAAGCCGACCGGCGGCAGTTCTCCGGATGATGTCAAAAGGACCCAGATGGTAGTACATTGCAAAAGGTTGTGAGATACACCAGAGAGAGAAGGAAGGGATGTTGTTGAGGGGAGGTGACCTTTAGCCGTCAAGCCTGTTCTATAGATTTTTCTAAAAATTAGGAACATATTAAAAAGTGAAGAAGAAAACTTGAGATGCTGTCTTGCCATGCTGTGGAGTCTCTTGTCTTACCTTGGAAGTGCTTAGCATCTGCTTTGTCCTGTAGTGTGTGATGTGTCCTGTGACAAATAGTCTGGCCTCATATTTCCTTTATAGACCTTAGGCTATATTTTGCATTTGGCTCTTTGCTTTGTTTTATTTTCAAAGACAGAAAACATATAAGCAAATGGGTACTGTGAATTCTATTTCACGAAGACGGCATTTCTCTCTGAATATTCCGTCGATGGTGCTGAAGTATTGCTACATTAGTTATAAACGGCGGCGTGGGGTGGGAATGCTGTGCTCTATGATTGCACACTGTAGGTACATTTTGACATTTGAGTTCAGGCTGAGAACAGAAGTGAATGCTGCTATGTTTATCTGAAGAAGACAACTGTCCCTTGCCAAGGAAATATGCATGGCGACATGACACACAGGTCACAGTGACTCGGGTTGATGTCAGCGCTGTGATGTCAGTCGCAGATTAAGACTCAATTGCGGGAATAACCGGATCAAAATCATGACTCACGAGCCTTGGCCTCAAAGTCCCAATTCCCCTGCTTGCGTTGATGTGTTGGTGCTGACGAGACGAGCTGAAGCGCTCTGACGGTTTGGGGCCACCTTCGTGGAATACTGTCCCTCTGTAGTTGGCATGACGATGTCCTTCTCTGATTTATCTAGACCAAACTGGCACCAAATCAGTATATTCTATGATCAATGGATGTTCAAAAAGCAATAAATGTATTGCTAGGGTATTGATTTGATTATAGTCCATTTTAAAAGTGATTCAATCATTTTGTTTTAGCTCCGTTGAATCTTTACGGGGGATACGTAAAAAGTATTTATTTTGTTTATTTCAGGTGCCCAAACAGACTATGCTAGCCACCACAAAATGAAACTGTGTATTCTTGTAATTGATACTTTGACTGTACACGTAATAATTGTAAGCAAAAAACAATGTCGTCAAATGTTGATATCTTGAAATAATATTTTAGTGTTGAATAATCTTGTATACTTAAAGGGGATGAGCCAGCTCTCAGTTTTCCAAACTTCAATATTAAGAGTGCGGTCATGATGCAGCTAAGTTAAAATGCTACATGGTGATTTCCCTTTTCCCTGTCATCAGCAAGGAACATCCTTTAATGAGTCGTGGCCTTGGTATATTCGCATCATGTCATCTTTGATTGACTCACACTGAACTAGCTGTTGCTCTCCATATTTTAAAAATATGTTCTACATTCGGCTGAGAAGCTGACAAAAGCTTCTGGGAGTGCCAAATAGTAGTTTGTTTGTGCATTCTGCTAAGGCCTGTCGTATCATCATAAAGACAATAACCGCAATAAATAGGAAGCTGGAAGCTAAAAAGAAAATGACAGATCGTGTCACATATCCATGCAAAAGGCTGTTTGGTTCTGAGCGGGGATTCGTGGCCTTAGATGATTGGTTACCCCTTCGGTAGTTGCTGTTGCTTACCTTTTCCAGGAACAACAACATAACATGGAGCGATTGGCTCCACTTACACGCTGAAGCGTCTTCAGCAAGAGATGGCCTCTGTTCAAACAGGAGATGGCCTCTGGTCAAACATGACTTTAGTTCAGGACTTTCCCATGTCACCATATTTTACAGACATACCCGAGACTACTTTTGAGCATGATGTTGATCGCCACGGGTGATGTTTCAGTCCCGTGTGTGACGTCAAGGCTCTGGTGTAATTTTGCCAAGCCTCAGAAGTCCAATTTGTATTTTTCCATGGCAAGAATGTCTTTCTGTAGCAAGAGATTTTGAGGGCATAGGAATGGTAAACAGGAAATGTAGGTTCGTCCAACTGACATCAACACCCAGAGATACGAGAAGTGAACTGACTGTATTCCTCAAGTCATTCCAGCATTGGCCAGCATGTTTTATTTTTGCTTCTGTGTATTTAATGTGTCCAACCACTTACATGTACAGTTAAAACGGGGTTATATTGATGTCGTCGTTGTTTTGAGAAAAAGAAGAATATGGCCAGGGAGCCCTTATTCTTTTAAGGCATGCAACTTCCGGCTTTGTGAGTTTGCATGGTGATTTCTGCTCTCGATCATGTGCGCACTTTACACTCTTTAAGAAAACACTGTCTCTTTCACGTTCACTGTTTAATTTGTCAATCGATTATTTATATTTACTCACTTGGGGACGGGCTGAGGGGGTAATAGTTACGTTGTTGTTGCTGGCGTATGTGTTATCAAGTATACAGAGGCACCGTATTTCCGGTGGAGCGTGTCCGGAGTGTGTACACTCTGGGGGCTTGCCCACCCCCACCCCCCTCCCCCTTCGGAGCATTGCAGCGCGAGTTCTTCCACCGTGGCGGAACCGACGGCAGTCGCTCTGATACAGTGCATTCCATTCTGTATACCGTCCTACTAGTCCAGTCCCACGGCCTCCGCGCCACTGTGCTTCGTGTGCTTCTGCGGCGGCGTACGCCGTCCCTCGGGAGGAATCGGCGATCGTGAATCCCATGTCGCAGCTGCAACTCGTGAGCGCTCCCAGGCCTTGAGCGCACGACCCTCCCCTTGGTGATCATAAAAAGGCAGTGTGTGTTTGTGCGTGAGCATGAATGTTTGTGTACAGTGTGTGTGTGTGTGTGTGTGTGTGTGTGTGTGCGTGCGTGCGTGCGTGCGTGTGTGCGTGCACGACTGTAGTTGAGGCAGACCGATTGCGTCATACTCTGAGCATGCGACTAGGCTCCGCAAGGGCTGATGGGAGTTAGCAGGTCCATGGGTTCCAGTTTTATGTTGAAAAGAGAACAAAAAATATATACATATTTCTATATTAGTGAATTCAAACCAAAGCGTTTTGTCCCACGTGTTCTCAGAGTAATCTAATCGAAGAGCACAAAGCAAGTCAAGTTTACGGAAATGCTTAGAAAAAACGTTATCTGTAGTTATCGTCCAGTTTATTCGCCCATTCCCTTTCAAATCAGCGTATGTTGTTCCGTTAAGAAATGTATTCAAACTCCTGATATTCCCTGTTGACTAGACTTTCCCTATTGTCCTTTATTGCCCGCCGTAGCTGTAGTCTTATATTATTGTATTCATACTATGATGTGCATGTAGTCCTCTACACTTGATTCCAAAGGAGACAACCTTGATCACAATGATTATTTTTATTATTATTGTTGTTACCACCAGTAATAATATAAATATTTGGTGAGGTACATATCCCCACTCACATTTACATATGGCGTGCACACCCGTCATTACACATGCCAGCACCCGTGCTTTTTGCTTTGGCCTCTACAGCCATCCATCTTAGCTCTCACTGCGCTTTCTCTGTGCTGGCGACATATCTGAACAGAGTGGACCCAGATCAACTTTGGTGAATACAAGGGCACTGACCTGGACGAACCAAAGGATTCTGTTTTATTCCTGTATGGTTTTCCGATGAAATGTGTATGGGGCGTGCCGGACGTCAGAAAGACCCACAGGGCCAACATAGGAAGCTCAGAGAAAGCGTTTGATTAAATGAGTGGAGGGAGATGGACATGGATGACAATGCCATTTAGCTTCTGTCAATGCAAAGCCTTGTCAGCGCAGCCAGTTAAAGGAAAAACCTCTTCTGGAAAGGGTTTGAATATGGTCTTGACCTGCAAAAATAACCAGCTAGATCTTTCAAACTGACATATCTCTTCCGTATGGTTGTCTATGGGTCCCTTTTATCTTTCTCTTGTTGTAGCTACAAGAATATTCACAGACGTGTGCAATGGCCCTTGGCTTTATCCTGGTCCTGTGAATATTGTAGCTGTTTTCACGGAAGGGGTTGTCCTCGAAACAATTTCAGTAACCAACTAGACCCTCTTCGGAGATGGTATTTTCTATTTAGGCTTACTAACAGGCTACTGTCATTTGCCACAACAAGACCCTTTGTTGTTGTTTTATTTGCTTCATGATCCCATTCTGGAGCATTCATATCTCACAACAGTGTTCCTTTGTATCAGTGTTCCAACTGGGAGGGGGGTGGGCGGTGTAGGAACGGTGCCCCGAAATTGTGACTTCAGAAAGATCATTATTATCTAAATGGTCACAACTGTAGGTCTACTGAAAACTGAATAGATAATGAATATAATGCAGAAATTTTGCAGCCTGAGGGTGAAATGGCAAAATGATCAAATACTAAACTAAAGAAGTGTGTGATTATATAATAGCAATGATTTAAAGAAATAAAGGAGTTATGTCAACAAAATAATAGTAGTAATATTGAATATTGAATGCTCGCAATTTTGTCAAACTGAACTGGATCTTTGTGTCTTGTAATTATTGTAAATACTTCAAAGAGAGAAAAAATGACTTGCATGTCCATGTATAAAACTAATGAGAAACTTGTTCCTGTCAAAGTTGTGAAGTGGTTCGATCTCTGCCCTGTGCCCACTGTCTCCCTCTCTTTGGACTGACTGTCTGTACATCTGCGTCCTTTCAGTTTTTAACGCATGTCTGGGGATTGTTTGGATATAATAAAGATTAATTTGTGAAACCAACCATATCAGTTGAACAAACAACAACTACCACTTTGATTTGGTTCAGAGGCCTCTGCCTATGGTGAATAGTGCTTCCCTCCATCCGTAGTAAGATGCGGGTGACGACTTCCTGGTTGCCATGTGCGTCTGGGTTTCCTGCTTCCAGGCCAAATCTGAACCTATACGCTCTCTCTCCGTTGTCAATTATTAGCTAGCAGTCCGCTAAAATCAGCCCTGTCATTCTGATTGATATTGTCTTGTATATTGACAATGTCATCCATTGAATTTCACTCCGGGCATCCCCTCAATGGCCCGGGGTCTCGCATCTCTGTTAAAAGTGTATTGTGGTAAAATAACAAGTCCTCTTGATTGACCCTACCATGTGGTGGCATTTAGAGTCATTAACTACTAATCTGTGTGCTCTTTAATGTCTGCCGAGTGTTGCCACTTTCCTATGTTCAGGAGAGCACATTTTTTTCCATTGTCAAAATTGTCTGATGACTTTCCAATTCTGAAATGAGTTAGGCTCCGCTTTGAGTTTTGTCCTATTTTTTTGTGTACTAACGTGTGAGAGCATTGGGTGCCAACAGCTCACTGGGTTTCAGAGGACCTCATCCCAACAGTCAGACCACCCAAATGGGTCGGTCCATCCTCAAAGGGCAAGTCGTGGATACAACTGAAAGATTGGCCTGTGACAATGTAGAAATCCACTTATAAGTGCAATACAAAAGAAAAAGGGCTTTCTCTAACAAAATTTTGTCAGACCTTAACCGACCACAGTTTTGGTTGCAGGTGGAAAGCCAAGGCTGGTGGAAGTGATTTGAAATGTGTAACAACACACCATCTGAGGAGAACAACTCCATCTTGGTCCATAAACATCAGTTAGAGGGGATTGTCAGGGAGATCAGACTGAAACCAGAAAATTAGAGATTTCAAAACTGAGGACAGTTGGATCGTTTGCTGCAACTTTGACTGGAAATGCAACTTGTGTCCCGTTTTTTTTGTGTGTGTGTATGTGTGCGTACCGTAATGTAAAAACTATCTGTCCCTCTCTCTCTCTCTCTCGTACTGCTGTTTGCTGTTCTGTTTAGTTAGTGTGACGTGCCAGTATCCCCCTCCCCCTTCGCTATCTCTCCCTCTCGCTCTCGCTCTCTCTCTTTCTCTCTTCTCCATGAATCTTTAAGATGACAACTCTATGCAGATGCTGTCTTTTATAAGTGTGTCAAATTTTAATTTAAAATAAAAACAACAAAAAAAACACCCCGACAGACATATTGAAATGATAACAAAAAATGAATAAAGAAAAGGATTGTTCAGTGTAACCTTGCAGTGGTTGGTCTTCATTGTTGTCACTGGCCTTACTCACCTCCTTCCGGCTACAATAGCATTTTGTGATGTGCCACTTGATCGTCCTGACATTGTAATCTACCCAAAACGCGAGCCAGTGTAATTCATCGGTGTGACCTGTTCGCCTTGGAATATGGGACGTTCAAGTTGCGTATCCTAACGCTGTCCGTTCGACAACCAGCAGTCTGAAGAAGTTTGTTCGACAACCAGCACTCTGAAGAAGTCCGTTTGACAACCAGCAGTCTGAAGAAGTCCGTTCGACAACCAGCAGTCTCCGAACAACTGGATCTTGCCCCTGTCAATGAAAATATTGTAGTATAACATCTGTGGTCCTGGCCCCGGGGACCCCCTCACAGAGTTGTAAATGAAGTTAAGAGTGTCTCCGTAGCTCCTCGTCTACCTGTACCCGCTTAGCAGCATCTCCGACATCTCTGCTGTGATGTTAAATGCTTGCCAGGCCTCGGGACCGGAAAATGGCCGCCGTGCTTCGCTCAGGTGACACAAGGGTCACAAACGGGTGGTGTGTGAGGTGCCCGAGTTCACTCTGTATATATTTTGACACCTAGTGAAGATTTTAATATGCCATATTAATACACGACCAGAGGGCAAACATGGTCCATTAAAAAAAGGCCTGCTGCTATCCAGAGCAGGAGTGTAGGACAGCCTCCCGGTCTACATATTTTCATTGACCGTAATCCCAAAGGCAAACGTTGTCATCTGGTTAGCTCTATATCCCTTGGCCAAATTATCTCATGGGCCCACTGGTCTTGGGTACTGTGTTAGGACCTACAACTAAGATTTATTAGTGTGTGGGCCGGCTGAATGAATCCCAGACTCTCAGAGCTCCTTGGCATGGACTCAATCCGACGGTACTGGTGTGGCACTGTGGCTTTTGAATGCAATTTCCGATGGAGCCAACATTTGCAGAGGGCAGTGATCTCTGTGAACAGCACCGTTAAAAGCGAAAATGGCCATAGCCAGATTGAATCAGGTCCTGCTCTGGGACGCTTTGTGAATACCGAGCTTTGAACAGCTGCTCAGCCATGCTGTGCGGTTCAGCTTCTCCAGCCCACTGGTTTCCAAATGGCCCGTTATGAATTCATGATAGGGTCCGGTCAAGGCCGGCTCTAGCTTTTAGGGGGCCCTAAACCAATTCGATTTGGGGACCCCGCACTCCTAGCGGTTGGGGGCCCCCTAGCGGTTGGGGGCCCTAAGCGTATGCCTAGAACCGGCTCTGGGTCCTGTCCACATATTATGGCCTCATTATAAAGGCATGCCGGACATTTCCACTTCGCGTTGGATCTCCGACCAGTCTGTGATGGGGGCTTCTCTGATATGTGGTGATTGTAAGTAGCACCTGTTAAATTCCACTGCGCATATTTGAAAAATGTAACGTGTATTTTACTCTACGCTCTGAAAGGTTTGTACTGAGAGACCCGAGTGCGTGAAGCACAATCACAATGAAAGTAGACAGACCTTGAAGCGGTTATGAATTCCACCGGACTCACTAAACAAACACCATCTGTTAGGCTGTCAACTACTGACTTAAAACCTTTAGAGACAAAACAAACGGACAAAAAAAGTCTGGGGTCCATTTTGTGCAGGGATTCAAGAGTCTGTGAGGCCCAGACTCAGATGTTATAGCTGTACCCACTAACGTCTCCACACACCGGTTGAATCCCACACAAATAGTCCCAACTTTCTGATATGAACCTGTGTGAGAAGAGGTGCATTATTTCAAATAACAGACAGACAAGATATACACCGCCAACACTTACTCAAATACATCTTCCTGAAAGTTCTCTGCTTGGCCCCTGTCGAGGGGACTGTCTGTGAACCTGGGGGGACTGTCTGTGATCCTGTGGGACTGTCTGTGATCCTTCTCTTTTGGATAACGGCTTGAGACTTGGGCCCCATTCATCACCATCAAATTGGTATGGACACCCAAGAACTGTAGTGATAATATTTGGATAATGTTTATGTAAATAGACGTGAAGAGTAGAAATGACCAAAACCTTTGTTGTAATTAACATAGAGGATTTGTTCTGTTTTCTACAGAAGGCCTTGGTTATTCAGAGAGAAACCCCCACACAGAAGAGTACCCCTTAAATACCAATATTCAATTGTTATATCATTATTATAGCTTACATGGATGTGATTAAATGCAAAATGAGATGATGAGCCTCAGTGCCTACTGGGCTGCTGGGAACTTTCAATGTCTGTACACAAATCTATTTTGGTGGTTTACTGAGTTCCTTTAACCTTCATGGCTTGGTTTTTGCGCTGACAGAAATAGACAGGGATGTGCCTTTCTAAATCATGTCCAATAAATTTGATTCGCCACAGTCAAGTTTTAGAAACATCTCAAGGATGATGAAAGGACACAGGACGCATCTGAGCTCAACTTGGGTTGTCACAGCAAAGAGTATGAATTAGGGGTGGTCACGATACACAAATAACTGATATTAATTTTTTTTAATATTGATATGTCAATTATACATATGATAATATCATATTCACTAGGCAAAACTAATGTTGTAATTTTCCAAGAAGTCCTCTCAGTTTTTCGATACCTTATTCATGGCACCTATAGACAAACGATGCACGTGCTTAAACAAGGAGACCAGACCGATGCAGTGTATGTGTTGAAATCAACTCGTTAGCCCCACTAGGAACCTCCGGTAGAGATCCCCAAGACGTGTCATTTTTGTAGCCTACTTACATGGAAAAAAGGCCATTTTATTTCTCCAAAATCTCCTCTTGGTTTTTCCATAGCTTATTCATGGACAAATGTATGTGCTTAAACTACAAGTTTGGTATGTGCTTATACACTAGTGTATGAAATAACACCTTTTCGTAGACTATACACAAGGTGAACATTTTCAGTATTTTTCCAAAAGCTCTTCTGGGTGTTTGGCCTTGTGGATCTTAAGTTTATCAGTTCATCTGTTTGGCTTTTCACTATCCATTAAATGTAACTCTACTTTTTGTACGCTTTTATTTTTGTATATGTACAGTTACGGATAGACTCTACACCTCAATATACTCAGATTTTGAGTGTAATGTAATTTGCCAGAAAAGAGAAAAAGAAATTAAATCAAGTTGATGATGAATTAGATAGATAGCATTTTTTTTTTTACTTCAAATTGTCTATAGATACCGCAATAATATCGTTACTGTGAATTTTGACCACGATAATCGCGTCGTGAAAATCTGATATTGTGACAGGCCTAGGGTAAATACATATTTAATCAATTAAATTCGTAAACCAATGAAAGGTTACAGAAAATAAAGGCGAACAAACACATTCTGTAGGTATTGTATACATGTATGAAACATTACTAAAGTGTTAGGAAAGGCTTAAGTCGTGGATTCAATTAAAAAAACTGACTGTAAGCATCCTAGCTTTTAATGGAAATATCCAAATGAGTCAACTTCCGAATCCTTTACTGTGAATAATTAATATCTGAAAACAACAAAAAGCTTTGAATGCCTCAATGTCTAGAACTCTGCTTTTCAACTGAATCCAGGTGTGATTGTTATCAAATCAGAACTTCAATACATGAAAAGCAAGAGGAGATAAAGGCAGCCCAGCCAACCGGGAATATCCTATGAACATCCAGGGGACGCAGACAAAACCTACTGACGTTCAGGGACATACTAATGTTTGCTGGGTATTGACTCAAAACACATTTTCTTAGCTAAATTTCCCAGCTATTTATTTTCAGAACTCAGTATTAGGGGTTATAACAAGTTATTTTAAGAAAATTAATAATTCAAACATAGTGTATAAAAGTGATCAGTAATCAACAAAAAGGTAAGAACTTCAGTGAATTTCAAAGCAGCTTTTCTAAATTAGCTAAAAACCCAAGTCTCTAAAACGCAAGGGTTTAAATCACTTAAGTTTCATCCCTCCTGCATCACTTCAGTTTCATCCCTCCTGCATCACTTTAGTTTCATCCCTCCTGCATCACTTTAGTTTCATCCCTCCTGCATCACTTTAATGTCACTTGCTATTTTACTAATTAGCACCGGTGTTCTCCTTAAAACATGGTCACACAGAGCTTTGAATATTGAGTATAGTAACACAGATATGTGAATATGACAATCTTACAGAAGTAAATACAAATGAATGAATACAAGGGTTACAATACAAGAATAGTAAAACAAATTACAATGAATGCACACGGTACGGTTCCTTTTCTGAAAAAGTTGTTAGGTCTGAGTCACAGGGGGGTGGTACAACACCAATTCAAAGGCCAGCATTTCAGTGATGATCTGTGATCATCACACTGCAGTGCAGTCAAAACAGCTCCCTGTTCATTGTGTGAAGGAAATTCATATCAATAGCGTTGAAGAGTCATTTATCTCTGACTCCTGTTCATCTACACAAACAGTGGACAGTCAGTTGGTTCCAACACAGTTCTCAAACTGATCCTAAAACTACTGTTTATATAAGTGTTAATAGATATAAATGCATACTACAATGATCTATAAAAGTTGTACTGTTAATAATAGAAGTACAGTTGCGATCAGAGCCGGCTACAGGCATAAGTGACATAAGTGTCCGCTTAGGGCCCCCGATCGCTAGGGAGCCTCAAACTGCTAGGGAGCCCCTGACCGATAGAGACAAGGGGGCCAAAACTTTCATTTTGCTTAGGGCCCCCAAAAGGCTGGAGCTGGCACTGATTACGATACAGGATAAACCCCAATGCCGTAAAAAACCTAATGTTATTCACTTTTTTCAATTTTTTTTATTTATTATCCACCTATATGTGGTGTACAGCGAAGTGTATAAACTAGGAAGGACCAAGAGACGTTTTGGAATAATGACTAAAACAAATGTAATGCTAGAACACAGCAATACATTTTGGAACATTGTTATCACCTGCAGAAAAAAACTGTTTGATTTTCATCTTAGTAATGAAAAAAAACCACAACCTACAAAATTCCAGAACCGCGCAACAGAGTAATAAACGCTGAAAATAGAACTCCTTTAAAGACATGCCATAGCCTCCCGTTAAAATGTAAAATGACCAACAGCCATATTTTATGTTTAAAAACCACTAGTTATTCCTCAATATCTTTTAAACTGTGCGAAACAACATAAGCCGCGAGCAAAGGCTTAATTGAAGGTCAGCAGATATGGGCTGGGACGTCATGATCTGTAATGCAGACTGAGGAACAATGCCCAAACCTTAACACTAAAAGCATAACAGTAATCCTGGAGCACCATTGGGGGCATAAGGTCGTCCCCCTGTTGGGCGAACACAGCCGGCTGTGAAGGATGAACCCCAGGTCAGGGAACCCTTTGTAACCTGTGTCCTAACCAGTACCGACGTCTTCCACGCTATTTGTCATCGTTGTCTGATGTCGCATGCAGGGCCTTGTGTCTGGAACACGTAACTTGCTTCATGAATGCCTATCGACGCAACACCCCACCACCACATGGAGATGGTGGCGAGTCAGCAGGAGAGTGGCCAAGAGCGCTGGCACCTCCAGAACGGTGGCATGTTAGCGCCTCCCTTTCCCCCATCCGAACCCATACTTTGTATCGCCGTGAGACTCAGGCACGCCCAACACGGCGGCACCGGTAGCAGGCACCAAGACAGCGGCCCGGGTCGGGCTCCCCGAACCCGCCCGGTGCAAGTTTGCGTGGTGGCGCAGGTCAGACCTGCTGGAGAAGCGGCGGTCGCACTGGTGGCATGGGAACGGCCTGTCCTTGGTGTGGGTGCGCCGGTGGACCAGGAGCTGGGTGGACACCCGGAAGGACTTCCCGCACTCCGGGCACCCGTGGCGCTTGGCTTCCGTGTGGATTCGCCGGTGGTTCTTAAGGGCGTTCAGGTTGTGAAACTCCTTCTGACAGGAGGTGCAGGAATAGGTGCCAGTCTTGTGGGTGTTCCTGTGGTTGAGAAGCGAGCTGGCGTGGCGGTAGGCCCGGCCGCACTGGCCACAGACGTGCAATCGGGCCTCACCGCCAGTCACCGGACGGCCTGGAAAATTGAAATAAAGGACTTGGATTAAACCAAACCTTCAGAAACCTTTGCTTTTCAATGTGCGTCACAGTATCTCCCACCCCACGCCACCCACACCCATACCTATAGACATGGGCCTGCACGCATACCCAGGGAGCTGGAGGACGCCGAGCCGGTCCAGTGCAACTTCATGTGGTGGCGAAGGTTGGGCTTACTGGAGAAGCGCTTGTCGCACTGGCGGCAGGCAAAGGGCTTCTCCTTGGTGTGAACGCGCCGGTGGACGATAAGCTGGCTAGACGCACGGAAAGCCTTCCCGCAGTCCGCACAGCGGTGGCGTTTCACCTCCGTGTGGATGCGCCTGTGGGTCTTGAGGGCCATCAGGTTTGAGTACTCCTTCTGACAGGAGGTGCAGAAATAGGAGCCCGTCTTGTGGGTGTTTTTGTGGTTCTGGAGAGATCCGGCGTGTCGGTATCCACGACCACACTGGTCGCAGACGTACAACTTGGGTGGTCTCCCGGAACCAGCTGGGGGATGACCTGAAAATATAAATTGTGGGACTTGTGTCAAGCCATGATTCTGTTATTTTCTTATGTATACATATTTGAAAAGGGCTTCAACCTTGAAAACTCAATTTCTACCACAATTAAAGGTGCATTCCAACAAATGTTCATTATTCTCATGTCAATAGTAATAAAGAAATAAAACTCCTTGAGATGATAACAAAAATAACTGTCATAGTGACAGTCTTCCCCCTTAGTGAATACAAACAGTAGCATTATCGTAGTTAAACATGCTCTCCTTAAGATTTAATGTTAAAAAAACTTAAGTCACATTCTTAAAGAAAATCCAAGCTGATGTCAAAATGAACCGTGAACAACACATTTGGCATTTTTACCAAATCCCCTGTACTTTTTCAACACACCACTTAAACCACTGTGCAATTCAAATGGTCCCGCTGTTATAGAAGGCTTGGCCCTGAGACAGATCGCAGGGTGTTGTACTTATAAACACCATTCAACAGTGCAAGTACACAAGATCCTGTGTTTCCACTAGCTACAACTATTTCACATTTGTGGACGTTGCTTTGTTACTGTACCTTGATGAAACCGGATGCCTTAATTTGGGAACATCAATGGATAGCTAGAATGAATTATATAGAACATGATTGGATGTTTATTAAGCACTATGTGCTACTGTTCACATGCAAATATGAAAGACAGCATGTACATTAAAGTGTACACCAAACGGGTCCGCATAGATCTTACAGTTGAGGGACTGGCATCTTCCATATCAAATCTGTAGGGTAGTGGGTTCAACCACCATGGGACAGATTCCCACCCACCCAGTTTGTTTTCTTGGGTTGCTTCCAACTGTCGCAATTAACCCAGTCAAAAATCATCAGAATTATTTTCATCAACAACCAAAAATTGCATCTGTAAGATTTATATATAGGTACACGACTCATCTTCAGAGATCAGCGTTTGGCGACTGTGCCAGCTTCATTCCAGGCAACAATGTAAACTGTATCTTGTATGGTCAAACTTTATCTTGTAATCAGTCCGATGCTTTTGGATCACCTAGAATTATATACCACCTTTAAATATAAACAGATCAATGATTTATTTCTGAATACATTCTGCCCTGTACCTTCACACATTTCATCTGAACTTTGAAGGTGAAGATAAACAGCCCTGGTCTTCGGCGAGGTCGAGTTGACCCTGATTGCTGCGCCGTCGCATGCAAAACATGAACCTGTGTGACAACTCCTTGTCTACTGAAACAACACTGAACACTTACAATGTACATTCAAAGGAGTGGAGTTAAAAGGACAATCGACTCACAACACTGCTCTCAATCTTTTTTCCAGCTATTTATTTTCAGTACTCAGCATTAGGGGGTTATAATATGGACAGATTTTGTTAAGAAATGAATTATCAAAACATGATCTATAAAAGTGAATAGTAGGCGTTACAGATATATATGCATGAAACAAAACATTTGAACTTAAAACGACTTGTTATACTTGTTATACCTGGCCTTCCTAAACTAGCCGCAATGAAGGTTGCAATAGTCCGCTTTTAACCTATCGTGGTAGAAATGCCTGGGTTCAATTAAAATAAACAGTTACAGTTGTCCTGTGGTCTAGTTTTATCACATTACTCCTAAATCACTTCACTGTCACTTTAAAATGTCACTTACAAGCACCAGTGCTCCCAATAAAAGGTGTTTCCACAGAGCTTCGAATAGTCAAACGCAGTTAAATAAAAAAAATACTAATAAATACAAGGGTTACGATAAGATGTAACAAAAACTTAAAAGAATGAGAACCAACATTTCACAAAGTCATCCCTTTGACTGTGATCATTTTGTGAAACGGAGAGGGAAATCCAGTCTGACTCGAAGGGAGACGGTCACAACATCACTTGTAAAAGGCAAACATTTCAGAAATATTTTCTATAATCTTCTTACTGCAATCAATACACACATTATAACAGTTCCCCATTCATTGTACAAGGGACAAAACATTTTTTTAAAGCATAACAAATTGAGACTTAAAGTGGAGGAGTACAGTCACTGTAACAGGTTTTATTTGAGATTTCCTCATCCTTGACTCCGCATCTACCATTAACACGGGATGAATTGTCAGACGAAGTGGAGGGGAAAAGGGTGGTTACAACACAGTTCCTAAACTGAGTGATCCTAAGACTAGCGTTTTCCATTACAAGTGTTAATATAAATAAATGCATACTACAACGATCTGTTTTATAAAAGTCGTACTGTTAGTCAGAAGTACGATTACGATACAGTTCAAAACCAAATGCCAGCAGGGCCTAACAATATAATACATTTTGTTTACTTTTTTTTTCACCACAACCTATTGTCTATACATGTTAACTAGTTAGGCGCAGTGTTGAAAATATTGGTGCCCAGAAAACCAGGTTTTGATATTAGGAGGAATTACACAAATGTGATGCCAGAAAGACGCAACGGATAAAGAGAATTGTTGTCATCTGCAGAATAAAATGGTTTGAAGCTCATCTTCGTGCTGCAAAAAACACACAAGTTAGAAAATAATTAGAACCTTGCAAGAGAGCAGCACACCCTCAAGTCAGTTCTATATTACAGAAATGTTACATCTCCAACCACTGCATTCATTCACCGTTAAAACTCAATCATTACATCGTCAAATAAAACATCTTCACTCCCAATATTTTGCTGACATCATAAATACTGCTAGAAATCAAAATGTGTTATTGATCAAAACGTTTCGTGTGACATGACAAAGGCTGAAGGGAAAGGCATCACCTCGGATCAAGAGGGATGAGGTGTTTTGATGGGCAACCCACTCTAACCGCAAAGACGTCAAAGAGCTCAACATTGGTCTTAACATTGGTCAAACTAATCAAGACTCTAATTTTGGCGAGCTCTTTCGCTTGACTCTTCGTCGGCACGGCATGCAGATCTCCGTCCCGTTGCACTGTGACTGGGCCCGCCAATAAAACACTGAGAAATCTATCATCACCTATGGTGTAACATGCAACAGAGAGCTATGACAACATCACAACGTTGTGGTATCTAAAAGGGCGACAAGGTCTGGCACATCCGACAACTGAGCGAACAGTCGTCTCGGTGTACCGCTGAGGGCGGCTGGGTCGTCGTCGTCAGGGAAGCTTTCGCAAGTCCTAACCAGCGGAGACGTCATCGATATCAAGTCAGCACGCCACGCCCCTAAACCCCGCCCACCCCCCGCTTCGTCTGGGTTTGCATGCAGGGCGTTATGTCTACCCCCCCATGACATGTTTCTGGAAAACCTACAGACACCAACCCCGTCCCTGCGGTGGAGGAGGAGTACTGTGGCTAGGAGTTTCGGCACCTTTGGAAACGTGGCGCGCCAACACTTCTGACACTAGCACCTCCCCGATCCCCCACTCCCGCCCATACTCATAGAAATGGGCCCGAGGGCATACCCAGGAAGCTGGCAGCGCCCATGGCCGTGGCAGGGGGCGCTGAGCTGGTCCAGTGCACCTTCTGGTGGTGGCGGAGGTTGGACTTGCTGGAGAAGCGCTTGTCGCAGTGCTGGCAGGAGAAAGGCTTCTCCTTGGTGTGGATGCGCCGGTGGCAGATGAGCTGGGTGGACACTCGGAAGGACTTCCCGCAGTCGGGACACTGGAAACGTTTGGGCTCGGTGTGGATGCGCCGGTGGTTCTTAAGGGCCATCAGGTTGGGAAACTCCTTTTGACAGGAGTTGCAGAAGTAGGCACCCGTTTTGTGACTGTTTTTGTGGTTGAGGAGGGAGCTGGCGTGGAGGTATCCGCGGCCACACTGGTCGCAGACGTGGGACTTGGTCCCCGTCGACCCACGGCCACGGCTGCCACTGGGGCCCTGGAAAGACGGGGAGTTAATTTTGAGTCCACTGGGATCCAGTCCTTGGGCCTGCAACAGTGTGAGATCCAGGCCAGAGTCCCAGCTCAGGCCCGAACCCCCGCTTGTGCTCCCAGGCGCTCCCCCAGCCCTGGCCTGCATCTGCTGGGGGGGCCTGGGTGCTTGACCGTGGGAGATCTCCTGGTGGAGCCTGAAGCTGGCGTGGCTGGGGAAGCTGCGCTGGCAGGGTCCACAAGTCAGCTCCCTCTCCTTGAGGTGGACACGGCGGTGGCTATTGAGCTGGGAGGAGACACGGAAAGCCTTGCCGCATTCCGGGCAGCGGTGACGCCGGATTTCTGAATGGATGCGCCGATGGTTCTTCAGGGCCAGAAGGTTGGAGTAGGTCTTGAGGCACACGGCACAGTGGTAAATGCCGATGGTGTGGGTGTTTTTGTGGTTGAGGAGGGAGCTGGCGTGGGCGTAGGAACGTCCACACTGGTCACATCTGTGGAGAAGCAAAAGACAACAAAGTAATTAGAAACTGCTTACCATCCTATTTTGCAAAATCTGCCAAAGCTAATTTGCTGGTTACCACTTTTCCATTAGATAGAACTTCCAAATGTAGTTTATAGCTATCGCAAAATAATCATTTGTACAGGTATATGATCTTGAATCCGGCTTTAAGTTTTGGAGATGACTATAAGTGGTTTACCATGTCCTATAAGAAGAAATGTGGAATTTTGAAA
This sequence comes from Esox niger, assembly GCA_016801105.1. Taxonomy (NCBI): domain Eukaryota; kingdom Metazoa; phylum Chordata; class Actinopteri; order Esociformes; family Esocidae; genus Esox; species Esox niger. The sequence continues at coordinate 25,725 of JACXGJ010000807.1, read as the reverse complement.
AAAATAGGGGAACACATTCAAGAGGAAATAGCAACAAAACGATGGACTCTCCTTATTAAAATAACTGAAAAATAATTTGATTCTTGAAAGGTATGTGTGGCTCACTGCACTGCACATTTGAATGCAACATTTGCATATCACAATATTCAGATATTCGAAAACGCTTATGGGCCACAACTGTGGCAACACGGAGGCTTGAAATCGATTTCAGATTTACCCCCCCACAAAAAAAATATCTAATTACAAATCATGTGCAGTGCAGAAAGCACAAAATACTTAATGTGAATCTAAGTCTAAGAAAATGAAAAAAACAAAGGCCTTCTCACTTCTAGTCTTTTACCATTTTCACAACCTTTCCTGCCTTAACTTTGTCAAAGGAATAAGCCCACTAAGCTATTTTTATACTATCAACTACCTTATTTTCAATGTACCTATGAAAAGAGACAGGGAAGCACAAACAAAGGAGCACTACAATTCATAACAAGTACAAGGAACACACAAATCATAACTTTACTTTTTATACTATGTCAACTTCTTTGAAATTGTATCAAGAAATGGCAGTATTCTTTGGTAAAAGCAGAAAACAATACATCCAACTGAACAATCAAATCAATTTTGATTCATAGTAACCTAGGAATCGAATGTAAATAGCTAACTGAAAGCAAACAGGGGTGACTTATCTGGTCTCCACTAATCAATCTGTCCAAACTTCAGAAAAATCCGAATTCCGGCACGCGTATGGTCCCAAGGAAGCCGGATTGGAGATCATATACCTGTAATAGACATGTAGAAACCTATGATCTTCACTATTTTCACAAGAATCACGAACAACAGACGCAAAACTCACGTGTACCGGCACTCTTCTCCCCCTGTCGTGCTTGCAGCGGCCATCCTCCTGCCCTCCTTGCCTACCTGGTTCTCCCCGCAGCGGTGCCTCGCCAGGCCAGACCTCCCCTGGAAGCTCTTCCCGCAGCTGGGGCAGCCAAAGCGCGTGTGGCCTTCCTCGTGGACCTTCTGGTGATTGCGGAGGAACCTGGCCAGTCGGAAGGCTTTCCCGCAGTGGTGGCAGATGTGCCTCTTCTTCTGCGTGTGGATGCGCATGTGGTTGCGCAGCGCCATGTAGTTGGAGTACGGCTTGTCGCAATAGGTGCAGGTGAAGGTGCCCGTCTTGTGCGTGTGCTTGTGGTTCAGCAGGCTGCTGGCATGCTTGTAAGTGCAGCTGCACAGGTCGCAGCTGTAGGGGCGCTCGTCCGACCCGAGGTCCACCCCGTCCATGCTAAGGCTGGAGCTGTTGAGGGAGGCGGAGGACGAGGGGAGCTGCTGGGCTGGGCAGTCGTGCGCGGCTAGCTGTTCCGCGGTGGCGAAGCCCTCGCAGCAGCCGTCACACTCGTAGTCCATCTGAGGGGCCACCCCGGGGACCCCTTTGCACAGCTGGGCCGAGTGGTGGGTTGTCAGCTGCTTCTGGGTGCGGAAACCTTTGCCGCAATCCTGGCAAGTGTGCTTCTTGAGGGCGAAGTGGAGACGCAGGTGGTTTTTCATGGCCAGGCGGTTGGGGTAGGTGGAGTTGCAGACGTTGCAGTGATATTCGCCGATTTTGTGCAGGTTCTTGTGATTGGCCAAGCTGCCCGCATGGCGATAGCTGCGTCCACATTCGTCGCAGGCAAAGGGGCGTCGCACCCCTTCTTGGAGATCAAAGTTCTGAGCCCTTGACGTGCCAGCCTGTGAGTATGACGGTTTGAAGCCTTGCTGCTGCTGCTGCTGCTGCGGTTGCTGCGGTTGCTGTCCATATTTGACTCCCCCCATACCAGGGTTTTGTGTTTTGGACGATTCCCCTCTCATGGCCTGCATGCCAGAGGGTCCTCCTTGATATCTTCCGTTGCCTAGTTTCGCAAGCTGGGCGTGGGCCTTTGCTCTGTGTTCCTCATGGAGCCGGAGGTGGTTCTCTAGCTGCTTCTGGATTTTGAAGGCCTTGCCACACTCTTCACACTTGTGCCTGCAAAAGAGAATGAGGCCAAAATTAGAGATGGGCGAGGAACTGGTAAAAAATCTATTTTCCACACTCCCCCAGTCGCTCAACTTGCTCCTATCGTCAAGAGTTGACAGCCTACTGGCTGAATGGGGGCTGGCTACGTTTATTGATGATGATAAAAGCAAATTTGGGGAGTTTATTTACCATTCAAGTAAAGCCATCGTTTCGGAATCGGGTGCCACTTGGGAACCGCTTCTCCCTGTGCCAGCGGCAGCCTTGCTGTAGCAAGCCAATAAACGGAAATCACCAGTCAGAGATACATTTAACGTTTAGAATGGATTCAAAGACGTCATGGCCTGGGTTCCTCAGCCTTGCCTAAGGGGTGTTTTTGCTTTGTATCAGTCTTACAGATTGGACTATAGCAGAGAGTAGGCTACTTAACTCTTACATTCTTCGACATAGCCGTTCGACATAGCCGTTCGACATAGCCGTTCGACATAGCCGTTCGACATAGCCGTTCGACATAGCCGTTCATTTTTCAGCTGTGCCGCTGTACAGCGAGGGAAAAGCGGTGTGTTGTCTTCAACAAATCAATAGCCTATTTTTTTAAAATAAATTCTGGAGCTCTCAATCAGGCAAACTAATAATAAAAACCCTAATCTGACTAAGAATAATTAATCACATGACTGATATTACAATGTAAAACTTCCCATCGCTATGAATAGGATATTTTGATAAATACGCTATGCACACATGTATTAAGGTGTTAATAGATCCACATAGACAAAAAAGGATCAGCAAGGAAAAGGATCTAACAAAATCTTACCTTTTTAAGTCAAAGTGAGTCCTCTGGTGATTCTTGAGGGCTAGCAGGTTATAATAGCGCTTCTGGCAAACGAGGCATCTGAAGACTCCGGTCTTGTGAGATTTCTTGTGGTTGAGCAGGGAACAAGGGTGTCGGTAGCCCCTCCCACACTGGTCACATTTGTGTGGTCGATCGTCTGAATCTGGCATTTGTTGTCTACGATCCTGTCCCCCCATATCACGACTGCCTCCAGGTCCTCCAACTCCACCGCCACCAACTCCATCTCCACCAGCCATCCCTTTAGCGCCGTTCAATCCTTCTTTGCTCAGCACACCTCCTCTTCCCTTCCCAGGACACAGGTGGGTGATCAGGTGATGACGATCAGCAAAGAACATGCCACAGTCAACGCAAATGTGATTCCTCCCATCGCCGTCCATTTTGCCATTGGCATTGGTCGGATCGTTGGTCATTCCCTGCGCCGCCGCGTCCGACCTTTGCGGCCCATGAATCAGTTGATGGTTCAGCAGGTCTTGTTTCCTGGAGAAGCTCTGGCCACATGTGCTACAGATCATCCTCCAGTCTGGCTCGCCATTCGAGGAAAGGCCCGAGGTCCCGGGCCCTGTGGGGTTGTTGGCATGGCTCCGCAGGTGGCTCCTCAGGGCCCTGAGGCTGGCATAATGGTTCCCGCACACGGAGCACTGGTACACCTCGCCGTCATCTTCGTCCTCCTTGTTCATCCTCTTCCCATCACCTTGAGCGTGGGGCTGGGAACTATACTGGGCGCGTTGTCCATTGCCCTCCTTCACACTTCCGCCACCCGAAGGCAGAGCGGCACCACCGGATCCATTGTAGCCACTCATGTTGCCCATGAAACCATTGGACATCCCCTGGTTCTGTCGCCGCTGGGGGCACATGTGAGACTTGATGCCCGAGATGTCCCCGTACATTTCCCCGCAGTCGGCGCACATGTGCCTGTCGGCCTGGCGATGGCTCTGGGGAAGAGGGGAGTGCCCGGAGTTGCTCTGGGCGAGTGAGCCATCGAATCGATCATGGAACTCCAGCGAATCCAAACCGCTGCTGTGGCCGCCGTCGGGGACAAAATGAGCAGCGTCACCGAGATTGCCGGGGAGGGAGATGGGAGTGGTGGCGCCACTTCCCTCCTGCACATAGCTATTCTGAGAGTCGAGAGTCAAGGGCTCAGAGGAGAGCCAGTCACCCTCAGTGTTGAGGGATGACTGGTTGGACGTCCGTCCCTTGTGGCTGCGAAGGTGACTGTGCAGGGCAGCCAGATGCGGGTACTGCTTGCAGCAGATGGTACACTGGTAGTGGCCCGTCTGGTGGGACCGTTTGTGGTTAACCAGGCTTCCAGCGTGGCGGTAGCTTTTGCCGCAATCCTGACACTTAAAGCGGCGGTCGCCATCATCTGACGAAGACTGCACTCTCTCCCCGGACGGTGAGGGGTTAGAGTTAGAGCCAATCCCGTCGGCGTTCAGAATACCGTCCTGACTATGTGAGCCTGGGTGGGGGTCATGGGTCAGATAATGAACTTTAAGGCTTTCCAGATCAGGATGCCCGGCCCCACAGTATGCACAGGTGTAAATGGGGTTATTGACCGGGGGTCCAAGCATTGGGTCAAAGGGGCCACGTTTATCGTTAGGCAAGGGGGGAAGCGGGAGGGGGTCGCCCAGTGCGGGTGTGTACGCTGGCGAGCGGACAGCGCTGAGATTGTGCGGCATTATCCCGGGGAAACTACGGCCAAGACCCAGTGAGGAGGAGGCTGCATTGTGCAACAGGATGTGCTCCTGGAAGTCCGTCTTGTTGGGCAAGGCCACCTGGCAAAGGTGGCAATAACAGTTGGCCGCGTCGTCGGCTTGGGGCCCAGACGAACGTTGGTCGGTCACCGAGTCGTGTATGTTGTTGACCATTGACGCTCCCGGAGGCTTGAACTTTGAGTGTGTGCGCTCGTGGCCGTTGAGAGCAGCCAGGTTGTTGAACTGCTTGTAGCAGACGGTGCATTTAAAAGCACCTTGCTGGTGGCACTTCTTGTGGTTGACCAGGCTGCCGTGGTGGCGGTAGGTCCTGTCGCACTGGTCGCATTTGAACGGGCGATCCCAGGCGTCGTCGTTCACCGGCGATTTCTTATGATCATCTGGGTCGTGGCCCGACATCACACCATGGCCCATCCCACTGTTGTTCAGGTGACTGCGGGCGAAGCCATCAGACAGGTCCTGCGCCAAGCCGTAGTCCCGCTCGTCGTGTCCCTCTTCAGTGACCTCGTCACCACCGTCCTCCTCTGCCTGGGCACTGCTAGGGGACAGGGTGTGGATGCGGAGGTGGTTCTTCAGGGCGACGGCATTGGGCAGAGTTCTGGTGCAGACGGGACACTGAAAGGACCCAACTTCATGGGACTTCTTATGGTTGGCCAGGCTGCCAGCATGCTTGTAGACGCGGCCACACTGCTCACACTCAAACCTGCCATTCTCCTCCTGTTGGTAGTGAGCTTTCATGTGTTCTAACAGACTGGGTGTACTGGGGCAAACCATGTCACACTCCTTACAGGGGAAACCCTTGGCACGACTCATATCATGCATTGCCATAGTAGGCTTAAACATATGGAAAGGAGGGGGGGGGGGGGCAATCAGGCCTCTCAAGATAATCAACAAAGCAGACAAGGGTGAAAAAAGAGAGTCTTAGCTCTTGGATTCTGTGGTGTCAGCCATTTTCTTCCCAGAGCCGGAGATTGTCTCTTTTATTTCAGCCATTCAACAGCACCCTGTCAGGGCAACACTGACAGGATGTGGACACAGAGCAGGCACTGGAAGAAAACTGGAAAAAGGAAAAACATAAACGGGGCAGTTAATCTTTTAGAAGAGACTCAACCCAGAAAAGATGATACATTCTGAACGCCTAGCGGTGTTCACTGTCAATGTAGAAAGGTTACCTATACTGAAAGTCAATATGCCACAGAGCATCACCATTGCTATAATAGAATGTCTAGCTAAAGCCATAACAAGCTATAAACCTGCTACATCAGTAGGTCAGAATACAACATTTCAACTTTAAATTATCCCTATCAAGGCAATTTGTAATTTGAAGACATGCAATATCCTTTAAATCATCACTTTGGGTCATCAGTGTTTTTGTTTCTTATTTGGCTCTGAAATGTTCCATCTGATCTTGTGGGCTTTAAGAAACAAAATTTGAAGATGGTTAAGTACAAGGACCTAACTGGCTGACAGGATTGTTTAAAAAGCCAATTAACCGCATCAACTCAGCCTGGTGAAATTTGGCAGTTGGCCAAAATTACCATCCCACCAAATCAAGCAGAAGAAAAATCATGCAGTGTGCATGGTTGGTGTCAAACAACCCAAACATTCCTGACCTCAAAAGTACAATATCCCCTGCACTAATCGATTCCGGGGGTGGTTTTTCAAAATACATATACGTGGATAAAATCTATGAGATAGGAGAAAATGCACAGAAATGTATTGAATAGAGTAGGAGTTTCCATTGAAAACAAAAAAACCTCATCCATTTATTTCTATATGAATCATATCCCAATAGGCAAAATCTGTCTGGACAACATCTGAACAAACAACCCTTGGAAAACCAACAAGACTTGGATTCACAATGGAGCCTGCTGTGTCTGTTCTACCTAATAGTTAATTGCACTCACCTGGCCCACCATGTCTGACATAACTCCCTGATTAAAAGCATGAATAAAAAAATGGTGCAAAACTTGTCTCAAGGTCCTGAGTTGAGATTAAGACCCCTATTGCATACTCTGGACTCATTTGAAATTACAGAGGTAAGACTGTCCACTGATTAAATTACTGAAACACAGCAACTGAAAAAACAAGACTATGTAGGTAAAACAAGTCATTCACGGCATATGCCGACATTGCAGATGAAAGCTGTGTGACAGAAATAATTACCACGTTGTACCTTTAGTGCAGATTCTTGGCATCTATTGGAACAGTATGTTAGCTACCACAATCCAGAAAACTATGTTAAACTGCAAATAGAGAAAAAAAATGCATCCATGAGTTTCTGACTGTGTAAGAATAAAGAGATTAACTGACAAAACCTTGCACTATTTAAGAAGGAAGAAAATGACCCAGGCAAGCATTGTTCGGCTGGACTGCTATTAGAGGGGATCAAAGTTGTTGCCCTCGCAGGATTTGAACCCGGGTCTCCTATGTAAAAGACCTATCCTTAACCAATACCTCATTATGCAAGACTACATCCAAGTATGGATATAGTCTTGACATTAGATCGATTATAGATTGCCAAACATTAACATTACGCCAAGTTTGAATATTTCACTAGACACCAGCAGGTTAATAACAGTATTATGAACGAATATGAACTACATAAAAATGGTATGTTCTTTCGAAAATAACAGCTTTGTTTAAGGAAAGTGGATATACTTTCTATCCAGAGAGAGTGTGCCAAATTGCAAATGAGTGTGGGGCACTGGGGGAGGGGGGGGGCAATAAGACTTCAGCTGGGGCAAGTGCCACCGCAACCCACACACAAAATCCACTAAAGGGCAGAGTAATAAACGTAATGCACCTGTGCTATTCCCTCCCGGCCTCCGGTCCACTTGTGACGACAACCACTGAAGTTGTTACAACCGAATTAATTATTTATGGTAAGTTGATCCATTGGAAATGCTCTTGCTGAATTGGATTGTTGCTGTGCTAAGACGTCAACAACGATTGTTACGATTAGTTAACGACTTGACGTATCAGTGCAACAGAAGGCTAATTAATTTGAATGAACTTGTATAGCAAGCTACTTAATGTTGATGTATATCACTCAGTACCGCTGTGGTTTACATAAAAAAGCTAGCAGCAGCTAACGAGTACTGTAAGTGTAGCGACACTGTTTCAGAGAAAGTTGTAGCAAATAGTTTACGTTTTGAAGTGTTCATATTCCAGGAAATATTCTATTGCAGAAATGTAGCAACATATGTATCGATTATTGCACTGGCCCATGGTCAGGGTAAAAAAAAATTAACAGCCACCAAATGCCAAATGTGGGAAGATGTTACGTTTGGCAAATAAATCTCAGAAGGCTATCTGCCACAGTGGCGGGTAAATGTTTGTACCCATTGTTTCCTTCTTTTTGTAAGAGCAGAGCTGCTAAGTTGTGATGCACCGCAACAGAAAAACAGATTTCTTTAATGACATGCCAAGATTAGCGAATTTTTCATCACGCTAAGTTTACTATTGCACGGGCATCAGAGCAGATAAGAGGCATCAGAGAACTGTACGGGCATCAGAGAACTGTACGGGCATCAGAGAACTGTACGGGCATCAGAGAACTGTACGTTCGAAGTAAAACGGCGAGTAAAAAATGCTTGGCTGGTGGATTTAAAAAAAAAATATTCAGTCCCCTTGGCAGGGGAGCCAAAGTTAATTTCAGACATTTCCCATGGGTCTTTTAAAATTTTCTGTACATTACATTATGGCAGTGGGCTTGTTAGATAACATTACTCCATTCATGCCAAATACATTAAATTAACCTGGCTATCAAAAAATTAAGTAATGCCATTTGTATTTGTTTACTTACATTAGTGAACAAGCTGATATTAATCATGGAAAGACAGTGACATCCTAGTTTCTTTGCAAAGAAGAAGCCCAGCCAACCAGATAGACATGGTCAAAGCCTGTAGAGCTGTGGTCATATCCCCACAGAGACGTGAGGCAAATGAAGGTCAGGGTCAGAGTAACTCTTGACAACCTGGAGCAGGCTAGTAACAGGTATCCAACAGTCAGTTAGTCAGGGGCCCAGTTTAGAAATGGTTAATGAGTATTCAGTGTTAATAGCAATCTATTTTTTTAATTCAATTGATTTTGTACTATTTTAACTATGTGGCCACTTCATGTAAAAAAAATACAACAGAGCATAAAAAAGCCCTTTAATCAAAACTCGAGCACATTGCGCATTGCCATAGAATGTATGGCCTTTTTTTCTAATCAGGCATTTTCATGTTGTAATGCCACACTGTTCTGATTACTGTAACTTAACTCTCCTGTACACTGGAAGAAATGATTGATTCATTTTCACATTATTTTCTAAGTTGCTTTGAGTTTGCTGTATCTTTCATTTGTCGAAGAAATTCTTAAGATGTTTTCTATAATTAACTGTTTATTAAACAATGTATTTGTAGAAGTTATGCAATTCAAAGTAACAATGACCATTGCAACTTATGTCACCTAAAAAAAGGTTTTAACCCTAAAGTTGTAGCCAAAGGAATTTTTCTGTATTTAATCTCTTATCTTCAAGATTTGTATTTAAAAAGATTTTTTTAAATGCTTGGTGCTGGAGAACGCCCTCAAACCAAACTAGCAAAACATGACCCCAGAATTTTTAAAATCATAGAACCGCCTTTGACACCGCTGCTGAAGGTTGCAGCCAGCAATGTTGGTCTTTCTGAACAAATCCTAACATATCATTTGTTTTGACTGTGGCGATGCGTGAACACCCTTGCATGGCGATGCGCGTCTTTAACCACTATCCTAGTTAACAAGAGGTAGTCACTCACTCAGACCCACTCAGTCTGTCACTCAATAGGAGACATTCGCTCGTTGTGGGCGGCTCCATTTACACGGTCCGGCCAAAACAAAACAGAGTGCCAGGGTAGAATTTCATATTTCATGAAAAACATTTCAGAGCACTGGAAACTGTGTAGAATCAGGCTTAAAAACTTTAATGATTTATCATCTGCTAACAAATGTCATTGCAGATTGAAAGTCTTAAAAAGAGTTTGTCCAAAACTCTCATATTTTTTTCTCAAAGTCCAGAAAAGATCATCCTGAAGAACTTTTTAAAACAATCCATTATTCAGCTCTGTCCCAGTCTGTAATTAGCGTTATTAGCATTGTCCAAATTCATGAATGGAAACTGTTCGTACCCTTATCGCAAAGCTGCATTGTAAGCGTTAAACTACTCCAAAGCACTTTAAACTAAATTCAGTAATATGTCGCAGTAGTATCGATTTATTTTAATATTATTTTTAAACTGTACACTGATGAAACAGCTGGCGGAAGTGGCTGAATTCAAAGAGCCACTAGCAAACTATTTCCTATAGCCACCATACACAGCAACTGTTCTTCAGCAGTGTTGTCATCAAGGTGAGTGTGAACTTTAACCTCAACAACCTCTGTGAAAATAGGTTGCTTCACCTAGCTGGCCCATTTGTTGGTAGACATCAGAATATTTCTAATTGTGGAAAATACCATGGTAATAAGAAAGGTACAAGAGACATGGGGGAGGAGACTTGGGGTTTCACTCATTGCCATCTGTAAGGTCTGTTCACAGTCACATCTCTCAACCCCATCACCAGGACGCCATATATCCTCCAGATCCCTATCACAACAAACGCAGCACTCCTCTCAGCTCCCAATCACCGAAAAACTTAGCCCATTCAAGAAATTGTGATGGCTTTCTAATGTTCTTTGATCCTAGCATGCCTTCTGTGTTTATGATATCGCTTAGTCTAGTCGGTATTATGGTTATGGTTATATTTTAGGCTTTACACATTTCTTAATTCTTACTACGTAGACGTCATGTGACAGGTCACAATAATTAAATTGTGCAGGTTGTCGATGTGTTATCATGTGTTGTTCGGTGCATTTGATTAACTTTGAACTTCTGTATTTCCTTTGGATCGACTTCTGCCTGATCACATCTCGCCCACGCTGTCAGCCTGCTCCCAGGGTTTTTGGTTTGAAATTAAATTCTACCTGCTCTGCAATTGAGACAATACCTCCGCCTCTCCCGCGTGGTATTGTGGAAGAACCACAGAATAAACTTCACCGACAAGACATACAAAGTTTGACAGAATTATTTTTCAGAGCATTGTGACCCACGTTCACTCAGAAATTGACTAAAGGCGAATGCAATTCCATCAAGTTACCCAGTTCAACCCGTGGAGACCAGACAGATCGTATGTAATACTTCCGATTGCTGTTATAATACCCAAAGTACACATTGCCTCTGGATATTCTGGGCACGGGTTGGGCTTTAGCTGCTGGCATGCTTCTATTCGATCAATTCAACATCTGTGTATTATGGTAACAAGTAATGCTCTACCCGAAATGTTCTTCCTGCTCGTATTCAGAATCAGACATAATAGATTGTATTTTCCTTTCTCTCTGACAAATTAAGTTTGACTCTCCAAGGTGAATATCAAAGACAAAATAGGCAACATGCTCTTCAGCTAGCGAAAACTATCATTTACGTTGATCGTTCCCGGAAGAGAGCATGCTCTGATACAACTGAACAAAACTGACCAGTAAACAGAGGAATTACCTGTTAATTTGAAGTGAGAATTAAATCACAGAAATGTAAACTTTATTTTTGAGGAATACAACATTGTCATGTTCTTTGAGGTAAACAACACCACTTGTCTTTGGAGTGTTTTACAGTAGTTTTCCGCTTGCAATGCAGCTTTGCGAAGGCAGCACAAACCGTTTCCATTTATGAATTTGGATGATGCTAACTACTGGGACAGAGCATAATAATGGATTGTTTGTAGTCCAAGGTTTATTCCAAGGTCTTCCTGAATCATATTAAAACCACACACCTGCAATGTGCACATGTGCGACGATAGACAACACACAAAGGTTTGGGGAATGGTTTATTTTTCTCATCATAAAAAAAAGCAATGCGATAATGCATTGAGATTTGTTGTTTAGACCCAAAACATGTTTTGCTAATGCTAGCATGCCTGTCTGCACTCAATAATGGTGGGCAGTTGGCAGTTTAGCAGTGGGTAAAGTTGGGACAGGGAAACAAAGGTTGCTAGACCAAATACCAGAACTGACAAGACTAAACAAAAACATGTTCTGCCCTTAAGCAAGGCAGTTAAGTTATTAAATCTGCAAGCAACCAGTATGGCAGGCCCAACATGTTCAATTAACAGGGGCATCAACAAAAAGCTCAAATCTAATTTCAGTGGGATCCTGTGTGTTAAGGGCGACTGCAATAACATAATCCTTCAATAGGATTCATTAAGTCATTAAGCTAATGAGTTCCATTTAAAAGTTGACAGGCTTTACGAGAAGAAACATTTCCTTAATAATCTTTCTACTCAGGATACCTGTTGGGACCACTGTAAAGCTGAAAAACTGAAATCAAAACAAGGCGTTCTACCACAGACAGCAATGTTATTTACAAGAATATTTGAGTTAGAGGTCAGACATAAAATTTGTATGTGAACCACATCTAAAACACATTCTTCCAGGTTTACTGAAGTCACTCAGCTCGTGTATGAGGGAGGAGGTTTGCGCAGCCAGTGCCTGCATGTCTACAGTTGAAATGCTGATAAAACTGTTTACATACCCTAATTTCAAAAATTGCATAGCAAAAAAACAAAACAGGTGTCTGAATTTGCATATGTTTATTTGGATTGACTTTTCACGTTGCCAATTATAAGCAAAGTAAGAAATGTTGACATAATTTCATATAAAAGTATTAGTTTACATGAAAACCAACTTAAATTGAAAAAAACACTTGTCATTCCAAGTAATACAGCCCTGATCTTGGTCTCACATAGAGACATAATCCTCTATTCTAGAGATGTCCACCTTTTTAGTTGCTATATTTGAATAAGGCATGGCAGCTTATTTCTGAATGGCGTATTGACATAGGCCCTACCAGTATTTGTTCCTGTAGTCAAGTGACCTCAACAGAATACACTTCATACCCTGCCTTGGTTTGTCTCACAGCTCTCTGTGAAAGTAAAAGCCTCATGCCCTTCAGAAAGATACCCTGACCCAGAGATCTGACATCAGGCCATCTGGATGTGATGGTCTCCTCAAGTCAATCAAGATCTGTGTAGCAAAATGCCAGATGGGTCTAAAGTCACAAAAGGCATTCCCTCTATAATTGTCATGTGATTTTTCCACTTTGAATCTGGGGGCAGGTTGAAATTCAGGCCTGTCCATACAAATGATACAGAGGTGAGACGGATCTTGATGTTAATACAAAAAGTGAGACAGCAGTGGTATTTTTTAGAAACACTGTTTTAATATTTTTTGTTATGGAACTATATTTCACTATGTTAAAAGTAAAATAATACTATCTGGGCTGCAGTTTTCTGGTAGCCTGAAAGAGAAATGTAATGTTTTAAACATTACAGTTTAATTTTCACTTAAAAAATGCATTGTGAATGATTGGAGCAGGCCATATTAATGCAACCAGTTTAATGAGCAGCTTTTACGGTAATTAGTTTACTTTCCTTGACTAATCCCCATTGACTTATATATGCGGTCCAGGAATAGTCAGAAATATGCAGTTTTTTTGATCACATAAAACAATTATTAATTTACTCAGCTGCTATGTTTTTAGATTGTTTAACAGCTGTACAGACTACTTAAGACGGTTGAACAAGAACAGCATATCACAAGCTTCACAGTAAAAACTGCTGATCAAATGGAGTGCAATTCGGTATACCCGGACCACAAAAGGAACACCATTGTAATTAAATACGAATCGACACATCCGATAGTCGTACATAGCTACACCATTTTTAATGTGCCACGCTGTTTACACATGACGTGCATTGTTTTGAAAGTGTTTGAACGACTTGTGCTACATTTCAACAAATACTTTAACGAGATTTAAAAAATACTGCAAATAAAGTTGAATATTATTATATGATAGGCGATGAATCTAAGGCACTTCCTGACCTTGGCTTGCCTTTTCATTTCCACCGAGTTCATACAGTGTGAATTTGTCTGGACAAAAGCAGGGCATCTTTATCCGCGGTCCGCGCGACATTCCGTGTTCTTTTCCATCCGACGACTCCCCAAATTAGGCAACGTCAAGGCCGGAGGACGGAAAAGCAAAGGCTTCTAGATTTTTTTCCCCCTCATAACTCCATATTTGGCTGAAACATCGACCCACCAAACAAACTATATAGTAATTTATCTTATTATTTCAAAAGTACAACGACACATACAGTATTTTCATCAAAAAATAGTTTTCTACTACCTAGCAAGCTATCCGCAGCTAGCCCTGTGGCTAATGGGGGTTTAGCAGCATTTTAGTTAGCTGTGCAAACATTAGCCCGTTAGCTAGATCAAGTCGTGGAAACACTATTTCGGATCAGATACTTGCGTATTTTGTTATTTTAATACAAGTGTGAATGTTCAAGTGATTGCTAGTTACATTTTAGAAATTAGTCTGACTAACTATCTACTTAAAATCTGCATACAAGCCAGTTATTCAGCGTTAGCGCGGCCGCCTAGCTAGCTACCCCCCACGATGCTAAAAAGAATAGAAAAACGGAAGTCGCTTAAGCCATTAAAACTAACTGTACAATTTGCAAGTTCAAATCAATATTGGATGCATATTCTGCAGTAATTTACGCATATTCCCTTGTTATTTGCACAAACAATATTTTTTTCAGTAGTATGGTAGCTACAAGAAAGCAAAATAACCGCTGCACACTCAGGTTAGCTTGATGGCTAACTAGCGCTTTACTAGAACCAACACAAAGATCTCGACATATACGCTGTGGCCCATTGATGGAAAACATCGGGTTTTAGACGTTTTACGACATCAACTTACCCGTTTAATGACGTTCTTTGCAACAGAGCGAATGAAGGCAATTCTGAAAACGAAGCATTTGCTATTTCATTTAGCAGTCTTGTTTTTTTCAGATCAACAACCGACTTTGCTTCTTCGGTCTTTTTTTCCACCGATTCAACATACTTCCTGCTAGCTAGCGGTGTGAAGCGGAGACAGACGTACTTTTGCGCGTCATCATGCGCAGAATAAAATTTCAGTCTGCATCAAACACCTATACATTTAAAACGTTACTTTTTGCATGTTGTCAAATGTTTTTTCCTCTCCATATATTCCTACTGGTCCATTTCGCTCCTGCGCGCTCAATCGTGTTGTTAATCCAAATCAGACAAACCACCGTTTGGTGCAGGCGCTGCTTAGAATAGATTCTCGTGAAAACGCCAGACCTTGTTTCGTGGATCATCGAGGAAATGACATTCTGAGGTCACTGATTGTTTATGGGCTTGTAAATTACTTTCATATAGTAAGCAGCAATATAATATAGATAATGATTTAATTGATTACATTGCAATTGTTAGTATTTGATTTCTCATTTAGCCATTGTGTTCTTCGATGTGTTCGAATCTCTGATATTGAGCCATGCCCCAATATATTAGTTATTACATGCCAATAACCTTGTTTGCAAAATAGAAATCACGTTATTTAGTTGGCGATTCCCAGCATATCCAAGAGATTGTCTTCCATTTTGTTTATTAATCTGTTTCAAAGGCAAAGTGTTCTTGACCCACTGCCTTCCTCGCCATACATAATTGTTCAATGACAGACACTTTCATTCGATCTATGAAGTTTTTCCCTTCAAATGTCATACTGGCTATTTTTTGTGGAAAAGTAAATGTGGTAGTTTTCTCTTTTTAAAATATTTATAAAATATTCAAGCATGTTATGCGTGATTAGACAGTGGGGGAAATTGATCTCTCTCTCAAAGAGCTGTGGACCAGACTTGCTGCTGGGTCCCATGCTGCTGGGTCCCAGATCACCCGCTGCTGGACCTCCCCAGGCCACACAGTATGCTAATTTCGACACTGTACTTACACTTTCACCCTGTTCTTTCAAACATTTTAAACTAGTGGCTTTGATATTACACTATTTATTGTTTTTATGTTGTAAATTACAATGTTACTTTGCACCTTCAACATTATCAACGTTTACATCTGTCAGGTTTTTTAGCTATGCCTTCCTGATCTCATCAGTTAGCATCACATCCCATTAGCCATTTTTATTGTAAATAAAGAAGCTTACAGATAGACGACAGTTGGGCCATTCAAGAAAACTCTTAGCTTAACACCAGCATAGTCCTGGGACTTTCAATAATTTGAATTGCTGCCTTTTTTAATCCATGTGTGGCGGTGAAGATATTGTGGAACATGGTGGCAATTAGTTGTGTTAACATCTTGTCAGTAGAGATACAGTTGGGTATATTGTTGTGTTTCCAGACTTTATATTGTATATTCTCTTAAATCTCTACTGGAACAATGTGTGAGAAAGTTAGAGGTTCTGAAGTTACTGTATTTGGGAACAAGTCATAATTTGGACAAGATGCTCAAGCAGGCTTGTATTTGGGTACTCTCCAAGTCAAACACTTGTTTTTATTTTTCATGACACCTTAATTACATACACTGTTATATCTTCACTCCTAGGAATACATGTATTTTCAGTGTAGCTGTGTTCAGATCTGTCTAATTCTGCAAAATCAAACCTTTTTATGCACGTGGGTGGTAGATAAAGTAAATTCCCCTCTGTGTTTTAACGAACATTCATACTTTTTCATTAACATCCTGGTTCCCTGTGGGAATTGAATCCATTACCCTGGCCATGTTCTACCAACTGAGCTACACAACTCCATAACTATGTAAAGCACTTGGTGCAACTCTTTGTTATAAAAGCACTATAGAAGTCTATTTTACTATTATTAAATACTATATTAATCTCTTGCTTTATATCTCTCTGGGGGTTTGTGATACAGGTTTATGTGTAAAGGTAGTAAAAGCTGAAAAATATTTACACACAATGTTTTTTGGCATAAACTTTATATTTTTGAGATTAGGGTTAGCTTAAGCATAGGTTTTATGGTAAAGTGAAGACATAATTTAAAGGTCAGGCTTCATGTTAAGGAATAGGGTATTTGGATTAGTATTAGGTTTCAGGTCCGTACGAGAATAGAAAATAACGTTCTTTGCGGAATTATTACTTCACTACTCTGTTGCAATGGAAGGTGTTAGGGAGTATTTCATGACGTGATGCTCTATGTACCTCAGTAATAATGGACAGCTTTTTTTTGTGCTGAAAATAATAATAATAGTAATTTTAAACATAACCACATTTTGATTTTATAAATACATATTTCATAAAATAGTAAAAATAAGTGTTTTTTGTTTTACTTTGCACACAGTACAATAGATGGCAGTAATGTACTTTCATTTGGCTAAATCTGCACACTAAACCGATGAAGAAGAATCTATTGACCAATAAAAAAGTAGTGGGTGTACTCCGCGCCTGCGTGTGTGTAATATGATAATTTTGTTGATATGCTAGTCAGCTATGCTAGTAGAGTTTATTTTGCATTTAAGGTTAGCTACAATTAAGGTTCCTCTCTTTACTGTCTTGCAACTGCATCAAAATAAAATATAAAACGTTCTACATGAAGGGTTGATGGAGAACTCAAGAGATTTGGTGAGCGTTAATATTGTGTTGCTAAGTGTAAATACACCGCAAGTGTGTAATCTTATTTCCCCTTTGTTATGGTTGTCAGACTGCAACAGCAAGTTTAGGTACCTAGCTAGGCTAAGAAATAGTAGTACAAGCTAGTTAGCGGTAGAAAATCAGACCGCTTTATTGTAGTGTTATCTGCCTTTGTATCTTTTAAAAGCTAGCCGTTGTTGTTTGCTGTACATGTGTGCTGCTTCAACAACCTTACAACCATCTAACTCTGCGTGTCCGTCTGTATAACAGTGCAATGTAAAGCCTTAACGTTAGCTGGTTAGCAAATAATTTGAAGAAAGCAGGCCCTTCATATAAAAAAAAACACCGCAGTGCAGGGATTTTGTTGTTGTCTTGCCGTCTTTAATTCCTGGGATATCAGCTCAGAAGCCAGCGCGTGCAGCTGTCATTTCAATGTTGTGCTTAGGCGACAGACTGAGGTTCTGAATAGAAAGGGGGCGGTGCACCATCGTATCTGTTACTGCAGTGCAAAACGTTTGGCATAGCCTACTCCTGTATGTACGCTTCATGTCGCTGTTTTGATTACAGAAAAAATGGTAGGTGTGTTTTATTTACATGGTGATGATTGGTTAACATTTTGGACTCGCAGCATTTATTTTATTCTAGTTCAATCCAATGCTGTGAAGCTTACTGAAATGAGATGTTGCTGTGGAACTACACGTCACCTGAAGTATTCTCTGTATTGCATGGAAACATTGCACATGGGCTAATATATCTATTAGACCTTTACAAGAATAAGGCCTATGTGAAAACATTTTGGACAGAGTGATTGCTAGGAAGTCATTAGTCAAAGTGTAGAAGACTCTCACCTAAATCAGCCACCTGAAGTGAAATGCCACAAAGCGAGTCTACATTGCCAGCGCTAGCTGACACAGTCCGCTCCCCCTACAGGCTGAACGGACCGCTCGTTCCGAGAGGAAGAGACGGGACTCGTTTGGGATGTTCGACGGCTACGACAGCTGCAGCGATAACTCCAGCAGCAGCTCCAGCTCGGAGGACAGTGATGAGGAGGTCCCCTGCCTCCCAGCCGGCCTTCCCATCATCAAGACCAATGGCCAGGTGTACACCTATCCGGACGGGAAGGCGGGAATGGGTCAGTAGTTGCTTTGCTGCCTCTGCACGCCCGTCGCAGCCTTGGTGTGGTCACACGGTTCAACTGACCATTTTAGCATCCTTCAGTCACCTTAGTACTCGTCTCTGTCCATCTATGTATCCGTGTGTTTCTGTGCTTCACCCCTTCCAGCCACCTGTGAGATGTGTGGGATGGTGGGAGTGAGAGATGCCTTCTATTCCAAAACCAAGCGTTTCTGCAGTGTGTCCTGTTCACGGAGCTTCTCATCCAACTCAAAAAAAGCCAGTATACTGGCCAGACTGCAGGTAGCAGCGGCAGTTTGCAGCAAGTCTACATATTTGTAGTTACGCATTCCTTTAATAACTGCTGTTTAGTTGAGACTGGAAAGATGTATAGAAACAGCTTGTATTTATTTACTACTGTTGAGTAGCTATTAGGGTGTGATTCTCCTTTTGTCAGCCTGAAAATGCCTTTGTGATCGATGTGTTTTCATTTAAAGGGTAAACCACCGACAAAAAAGGCCAAAGTATTACAGAAACAGCCTTTAATGGCCAAGCTGGCTGCCTATGCCCAGTACCAAGCCAACCAGCAGAATCAAGTCAAGTCCAAATCAGGTAGGTTCCTTGTTGAAGTCCATGGCAGGTGAAAAGCATTCATTACCACTTACAGCCATTACACCACTTGACAGCATTGTGAACTAGATTTAGATGATATCTATGTGATTTGTAAATAACATTTAAAAAAGTGATGATGGTTGTCAATTTAATTTTGTTATTTCTAATGACATTACATGGTTGGCGGTTGCAGTGATTCCAGTGGAAGGCTTTGATTGGGGACGCTACATTGGCACTGGGGACGTTAACGGGGCTCCCGTCAGCTGTTTCAAACATGTAAGGCATGCTCCTCCCACATGGTCTGGCATGCTCCTCCCACAGGTCCTAGCATGCTCCTCCCACATGGTCTGGCATGCTCCTCCCACATGGTCCTAGCATGCTCCTCCCACATGGTCTGGCATGCTCCTCCCACATGGTCTGGCATGCTCCTCCCACATGGTCCTAGTGTTGCTCAGAGAAAGTGAAGGTCAATGGAACTTGTAGATGCCCCAAACGTGGTGTATCTGAACGAACATTAAACATTTACAGTGTGCCAGAGGTCACACACACTGGATAAATTATGCATATTTTGTTGCTTCTCGTATTAAGTGCCTATTAGGGATCTGACAGTTTTATAAATGGAAAGAAGTTGAATATGAGGTTGGGCCTTTCTTGTTTGTTATGAAGAAGTTGACTGGTTAAGATATTTTGTTTAATTCGACCACATCTTACGCTACAATAAGCATAGTGTAATTAGCCTGAGCATTGAGTTTGGTCTAAACTCAACAGAGAAGCCAGTGTTAGAATGCACTTAATCATTAGTGAGCCATCTACCAATGTGAGGTCATGAGAGACTACCATTTTCCACAACAATAGCTCCTCTGGACGCTTTCGCTATACAGTGTCCTTGTTTTAGAGAGCCCATAGGGAAACACTGTTGAAGCTGCGCTCATAAGGCAGAATGGGTTCTCTAGTGGCAAGGAAGTATACTTGCGTGCCTTTGATACAACAGATGATACATGTCAAATTTAACAGTGTTTTTTTCCTTTCCAGGTAATCTTTATTTTCATGATGGTGTTCTCTGTGTACAGTGTGTAATTTCAGGGGTCATGTTTCCTGTCTCAGGTTCCCATGGGAACGTCTTGGGGTGACATTGCGGAGGGGGTGAGGGTAGAGGTTCCCAACACAGATAGTGGCCTGCCAATGACGGTGTACTGGATAGCAACAGTTATCAAATTAGCAGGTAACTGAGAAGTCCCAGAGAAGGCTTAACTAGTGTTTATACCTACCAATGTTACACATAGCTGCAGCTGAATCAATGCTTGTGAACAGCACTTAGGACTGTTCATATTTTTGCTTGTGTATACGCGGTATAACAATTGAAAAAAATGCTAACAAACGTAAATGCAATAAGTAACAATCATTTCTTATGTGGTCCAAATGGTAATGGATATTGAGTGAGATGGCTAGAAAAAATATAATCAAATTGCTAAGCTTTTTCAAATGAAGACAGAAAACACAAGGGGAACACTGAGAAATGGTGATCTGCATCAAATGAATATCACTTCAAGGACTCTTCTTTGAGGGACATGCTAATGACCTCAAACACGATTAAAACCTACTTGGAGTTGCTTGTAGACATAGCCTACACACCATGCTCAGCTCTCTCTCTCACAGTGCTGGTATGATTAGTATGTAAGTGTCTTTCTGTAAATATCATGCAAAATCCCCCCCAAACCTTTGACTGGTAATGTCTCCCTCTTCACAGGCTTCAAGGCTCTGTTACGTTATGAGGGGTTTGACGGCGACTCCGGGCGGGATTTCTGGTGCAACCTCTGTGTACCTGGCATCCACCCTGTTGGTTGGTGTGCAGCAGGAGGAAAGCCCCTGGTTCCTCCCAAATGTGAGACTTTTCAGTCCTTTTGGTTAACGTTTAGGGGTCATTGATCGGCAGGTGTCCTTTTAGTTTTAGCCATAAGCTAAGTGATAATTTCTGTGTTTCTAGAAGCACTTTTTAATAGTTACCAAATCCCTTCTCAGTACTTTTCAAACACGGTACTGCATGTTTTGCTGCAGTAGGTAGCCAAAATTTTCATGTGCACTGTAATTAATCTTCTATGTAAAAGTAAAAGATAAAAAACGAATGATAGTACTTTGTTTAGCTGAAATAAGGATAACTTCTATGATACACTAGATTAGATTAGATTTCACTGTATTATCATTGAACAGGACAGTTAGCATCTAACCAGTAGTGCAAATAGAGGAGGGCAGGAAATTAGGAGGTGGGGTGTGTTGTGGTGTTCATCACCAGTCGGATGGGGACGTTTCTAATCTTTGTTTGAATGTTGTCCGACTGTCTCACCAAAGCCATTCAGCACAAGTACCCCAACTGGAAAGCATTTCTTGTAAAACGCCTAACAGGAGCCAAGACGCTCCCCCCGGATTTCTCCAACAAGGTGAGTTGCCTACTCTATACTACAAGGCCCCAGAAACCCTCTTTACCCGCACAAACAAACGTCGCCATGCATACTCGTTGTACTGTTTGCACTGCCGACCTTTTGCGCACTGCCAGTGCGGACGTGCGTGTTACTGCATACTAGTGAGTGACCTTGTGGAGTCATCCTGACCAGATGGTTCCTCCCCCTCACCCAGGTGCAGCAGAGCATGCAGTTCCCATTCAAGAAGCTCATGCGAGTGGAGGTGGTGGACAAGACCCACCTGTGCCGGACGCGGGTGGCCCTGGTGGAGCAGGTCATTGGGGGTCGGCTTCGGCTCGTCTACGAGGAGTGCGAGGACGGCTCGGACGACTTCTGGTGCCACATGAACAGCCCGCTGATACACAGTATTGGCTGGTCCCGCAGCATCGGACACCGCTTCAAGAGATCTGGTCAGTGACACACTGGGGGAGTGCAAACACAGGGACCAGGCACTAAGAGCTTAAATACAACCCGATTCACATAGTTGAAACATGTATAGGGACTTTCAAATTTTAGGTGTTTGTATTGGGTTTGGGGGTTTGGGGGTTTGGACTGTTGCCCGTTAATTATGAGGGTAATCTGGCATGAGCCAGCCACTGCAGACTACTAACAGTCTAAACAAGGGTTTATTTTCAAGGAAGAAAGAGCTGCCCTGATGTGTCGTGAGTCAGTGCTAGCGAGACAGGTTTGTTTGCTCGCGCACCTCTCCTGCAGCTATTTTACAACGTAGCGATCAGTGATTTGGTGCACAATCCAAGTGGCGTAACGTTTTTTGGGAAATGATGATCAGTTGATACTAAGCTGGTAAACCCACCGTTCTCTTGTTGTCTAATGAAGGCCATGTTTTTTTAAGTATTCCACTAGACCATCAAATTAATCAATCAGTCAAATGTATTTTATAAAGCCCTTTTTACATCAGCAGTTGTCAAAAGTGCTTTTTTAAAACTGTCAGGCTGAAACACCAAAGAGCAACCAACAATAGTGGCTAGGAAAAACTCTCTAAAAGAGCCGAAACATAAGAAGAAACCTAGGGAGGAACCAGGCTCTGAGAGGTGGCCAATCCTCTTCTGTCTGTGCCAGAACATTTTAAGAGTACAGATTGTAATAATTAATAAATGCATGTGGGCTGTGCATAATCCAAATCAGCAGTGACAGCCAAAATCATCAGTTATCATCAGCTACTTGATCTGCAACACAACCAGGTGGACTTTGGACAGGTAGTCTGAGGTGTGGTCTCTCAAGTTAAATGGGAGTAGGTTACAAGGAAAACAAGGAACATTTACAGACTGCATTCCTTAGATTTACAAAGGATTGTAAAATAATATAGCAGTGTAAAACCTTGGGGCTGAGACAGCAGGGTCCATTGACACTGTGGCCCTATCTGAGGGTAACCCCTGACAGGCCCCAACAGGCAGGCATCCACAAATGTGTCATCCTCGCAGTGGCTTCATGCTCTTCGGCTTTTCCTCTGGTCCCTGAGCTGCAATTCTGGGGCCCCTTTGTCCTTCCCTGGCAAGGCCTTATTTGGGGCAGTTTGCTTTTTTTACCCCAGGAGTCTTGATTTGGCCAGGTTGCTATGCTGGGTTCCTTCTATTCTCTCCCTGACAAAGCCTGATTTGGATTCGGTTGCTCATCTAGGATCCCTTTGTCTTTAACTCTGAGGCCATTGGTACTCAACACACTGCTCAGTCATTTTGTTAAGGGTGAGTTTTTGGGTGTGGTTTAACCTGCCTCGGAGCAGGTTCGTTCTAGATGGGACAGTGTCATAGAAATATAGTGAATTCAGAGGTGAACATGTTCAGCCTTGGTTTCTCTGGAATCTCGGTTCATAGGATACCTCCCATGGCAATTGTAGTTAAGTTGAGGTCATACAGTGTTTGTTTTGTACTTTTTACAAAAAATAAACAAGTGTATATTTTGGGTTTTAAAGGGTGTTTGACTGTTGATCTAAGCTAATTATATCCTTTATAAAGGAAGGTCTTTGAGACACAAAGTAATTGGAAGCAAATTCCTCATTAATGTTTAAGTCCAAAAATGGATGTGGCCCGTTTCAATTATTGTTTCAGATGTGTCAAAGAAACTTGATGGCCAAGTAGATGCTCCAGGACAACTTTTTACAAAGGTGAATCCATCAATATTTTTTTATCTGCCATTTGGCTCAGTGGATTCCTTCTTATCTTTTGCCTCTTACATTGTCTGATACTTTTCTCACCACTCTTAGGTGAAGGATGTTGACCAGAGCGGGGAGTGGTTTAAAGATGGCATGAAGCTAGAGGCTATCGACCCTCTAAATCTATCGGCTATTTGTGTTGCTACTGTCAGAAAGGTGAGCGCCCTAACACGAATGAGGAAGATGGCCAAGGGAAATACAGACAAACAGCCTTGACCACGTTCACACTCTCCACCCGGTGTTCTCGTAGGTCTTGGCAGACGGATACCTCATGATCGGAATCGACGGTTCTGAGGCGGCCGACGGTTCCGACTGGTTCTGCTATCACTCCACCTCTCCCTCCATCTTTCCTGCTGGATTCTGTGAAATCAACACAATCGAACTGACCCCTCCGCGTGGTACATTTTGACTTTACAGTCTGGTAAAAGTGTCATTACACTTCTGTGTGTGTCAGTTTATTCGTAGAGTCAAGGGAGTGTGAAACAATGGCATTTTGTCTCACAGTGACCGTTTGGGTTGGCCAGTCAGTGGCTGTTACTTATAGCCTCAATAAGTAGGTCTCTTCTGCAGGGTACACAAAAGTCCCATTCAGATGGTTTGACTACCTCAGGGAAACTGGCTCAGTGGCGGCACCGGTGAAGCTCTTTAACAAGGTAACCTTGTTTGGCTTTTTGGTCCGCTACCTGTTTTGCCTGTTGGGTCCTATTGAGTCTTCTCTGTTGCTATGACTCTGTTCATTTATCCAAACCAGCTGTTTGAAGTTTTGAAATCTTTTTTAATCCTTTATTGCCTGTCTCAAATGGCGTGATTTCTCTAAGTATTAGTTTGTCTGAGCGCAGTGGAGATAAGAGAGACTGGTAGCCCACCAAAGTACATCATCGCTTGCTTGCGCTTGTCTTTGTGCCACGCAACGCCCCCCCCCCCCGGACTTCCCCAGCTGAATGCCCCCCCGCTCTCTCTCGACCCCCAAGGAGGTTCCAAACCACGGGTTCCGCCCGGGCATGAAGCTGGAGGCCGTGGACCTGATGGAGCCCCGTCTGGTGTGTGTTGCCACGGTGACGCGTATCGTACATAGACTGCTGCGCATCCATTTTGACGGCTGGGAGGACGAGTATGACCAGTGGGTGGACTGTGAATCGCCTGACCTCTACCCAGTGGGCTGGTGTCAGTTGACTGGCTACCAGCTTCAGCCACCAGCTGTGCTGAGTAAGTCTCTTCTGTTTTAAAAAAAATTAAATTTTTCTGTTAAGGAGGGGGTACAGACCGACAACGACGTGTTTTGAGGTGAAAGAAGAGCTTTTGCTGAAAGGGCCGTGGGTTGGATTCAAAGCCATGCAGGAGTGGTAGGGTAACATCCGGTAGATACCCCCATATAACACTTTTTTTTTTCTCCATATTTTCCCTGGCTGCCACTAGACTAGAGTGACAAAAAGTAGACTTTGTTTCATAAACTTTTTTTTTAAACAACAATTCCCATTAAATTGATTTCGAGGTAAGTTGATCAGAATGTTGTTTGCATAGTTGAAAGTTGCAGATTAAGTTAGATACATTTTTTTGTCTACGTGTAGATGTACGGAAGACTTAAGATAATTCAACAACTTGTTTAGGGAATTGTTAATGTTTTTGAGGAAAGTCGTGATATGTTAAGTTGATGAGACACAGATGGGTGTCTTGCTTCTTTTCAGTTGATCATTTGTCTCTAGCTATAGAAACTAGCTAGCCCAGT
The DNA here is from genome assembly GCA_016801105.1 of Esox niger. Lineage (NCBI taxonomy): Eukaryota > Metazoa > Chordata > Actinopteri > Esociformes > Esocidae > Esox > Esox niger. The sequence continues at coordinate 591 of JACXGJ010000807.1, read as the reverse complement.
TTCCCAAGCCACAAAATGATTTTAACCACATTCTCATTTTAATACACAAAATATATTATTTAAGTACTATTTAAATAGTTGTACATACACAGTCTCCTCCAAAAGTATTGGAACGGCAAGGCAAATTCCTTTGTTTTTGATGGTCACGGAAGACATGGGTTTAAGATCAAAAGATGAGTATGAGACAAGAGTTCAGAATTTCAGCTTTCATTTCGTGGTATTCACATCTAGATGTGTTAAACAACTCAAGACAGACCACCCTTTGTTTGAACCCAACCATTTTTCAAGTGGGCAAAAGTATTGGAACATGTGACTGACAGATGTTTCTTGTTGCCCAGGTGTTGCATTTTAGGTTGATTGTTCAAACATTAAATAGCTCTGCATGACTAGTCTAAGTTTCCGTCCTTGGTTTAAACCTATAAAGAATGCATTTCTTGTTAAAGAGGATAAACCAACTTGAAGACTAGAGAGCTGTCCATAGGAAAAAAGCAAGCCATTGTCAAGCTGAGAAAATAAGGAAAATCAACCACAGCCATTGGACAAACATTGGGCATAGCAAGCACAACAATTTGGAATGTCCTGAAAAAGAAA
>JACXGJ010000806.1:0-105074 GCA_016801105.1 Esox niger | reverse complement strand
CTTCCATTTTCAAATAATTGTGCCAACAGTTGTTGCCTTCTCACCGAGCTGCTTGCCTATTCCCAGCCTTGTGCACGTCTACAATTTTATCCCTGATGTCCTTACACAGCTCTCTGTTCTTGGCCATTGTGGAGAAGTTGTAGTCTGTTTGATTGAGTGTGTGGACAGGTGTCTTTTATACAGGTAACAAGCTCAAACAGTTGCATTTAATACAGGTAATGAGTGGAGAACAGGAGGGCTTCTTAAAGAAAAAGGAACAGGTCTGTGAGAGCCGGAATTCTTACTGGTTGTTAGGTAATCAAATACTTACGTCATGCAATAAAATCATACAATGTGATTTTCTAGATTTTTGTTTTAGATTCCGTCTCTCACAGTTGACGTGTACTTATGGTAAAAAAAAGACCTCTACATGCTTACATACAGACCTCTACATGCTTTGTAAGTAGAAAAACATGCAAAATCAGCAGTGTATCAAATACTTGTTCTCCCCACTGTATCTCACCTGGAAATTCTAAACAGCAGTTATTTAACATGCTCACAGAGCTGGCTAGTCCTAGCAATAATGCAGGCTTAGTCAAAGCTTTGTAAATGTAGTTTTAACTGTGATGCCTATCACTCCTGGGATGTTTTTCAGAGGGATTTTAAGTTAGTAACACTGGTGCCTGTAATGCTGTTGTCAGCAGTTGTCACAAAGTGATTTCAAAACCCCAAAGACTGAATTACAACACAAGTGATGTACAGTGGCTAGGACAAAATCCATAGTAGGGTTTAAATCTGGAAAGAAACCAGCAGGAGACCAGACTCTGATGGGTGGACAATCTTCCTCTGGCTATGTGAAGATTATCAGAATTCAAGACCTTTTTGACCACATCAAAGTTTTTGCATGTTCAGATCACCTGCAGGGTCAATAAATGCAGATGGTGGTGGGTCTTAAGTCAGTAACTAGATCAGCAACACAACCATGAGGTCCAAGGGCCAATGTCCTCCAGTGGTTAAACAGGACATAACCTTGGTTGAACTAGGTACTGAAACAAGGGGTAATGAAGATATTGAAAACGCTGTGGCCCCATCTGAATACTATCAATATATTTTTGTTAGTGTAAATGCATATTGCCTAAATGTGTATTTCAATATATACCATTTCTATGCACAAACTTACATTTCAGGTATTTGAAATCCTGCCCATGAAAGTCTTCCATAAAGTAGAAATTGGCTTCCCATTCCTTTCGAATCAGGTCAGGAGGTGTGTGGAAACCCATATAAGTGGATTAGATATAAGGTAGCGAGGCAGGTTACAGCAATTAAATGAAAGTATTTTCCAACGCACACCACTTTCTATTCCACTCTGCTGCAGAAGAATGCCGCACTGTAAGGCAAAATAGCTAATTGAGGAATCATAAATGCATTTCACTAGACACTTACTACTGTATCCTTTCCATGATTCTCAATGTGCCATTACACAATCTCAACTGTGGAGAGGAAAAGGTAATAGAGTTTGTGAAAAATGAGTCATTAAAAACATTTATGACAAACCAATTTCACAACTTATATTCTTGGATGAGCTTCCAGTGAAGGCTTATTTACATTCAGTCTACATGGAATTATTCAAAGGAAACTATAAAAGGAATAACTTAAATAATTGTAACAGTTGCAGTACCATTCAAAAGTTTGGGGTCAATTAGAAATGTCCTTGTTTGGGAAATAAAAGCACATTAATTTTAACTGTTAAAGTAAGATTACATTTATCAGAAATCCAGTGTAGACATTGTTAATGTTATAAATGACTATTGTACAGTAGCTCAAAATTGCTGATATTGAATGCAATATCTACATAAACGTACAGAGGCCCATTATCAGCAGCCATCAGTCCTGTATTCCAATGGCAAATTTTCTTTGCTAATCCAAGTTAATAATTTTAAAAGGCCATGTGGTCATTAGAAAGCCCTTCTGCAGTTATATTAGCAAGACTGAAAAATGTTGTGCTGATTAAAGAAACAATAAATCTGGCCTTTAGATTAGTTCAGTGTTCTGTACCTAGAGCATCATCAATTGTGGTTTTGATTACAGGCTCAAAATAGCCAGAAATAAAATAAATTTCTTTCGAAATTTGTCAGTCTATTCTTGTTCTGGGAAATGAAGGCTATTCTATGTGCGATATTGCCCAAAAAAACTGTCTTTTATAAAACATTAGAACAGATTAACAAGTTAAAATGCATTCTTTTCTATAGAAAGAAAATGCCTCTCACCATAACAGCATGAAAAGGAAATTGTGTTGGAATATGGCGATGTGTAATAAATGCATGCTTCTGCTTCAGGATTTAAACCTCCAGTTTCAGCCTATCATGCTGCTATACGCTTTGTTACTGGTGCAAAATTTTGTACATGCCATTGCCTCATACACTTCAATTGCCTGGGTAGTCTCTGACTTCCAGGAAGGCCAGACACTAGCTAAAGTTAGAAGGAACATTGGTTCTTACAAAGCAGTTCAAATGTCTTATACTAGACCTTATCACTGTGAAATGTGATTTATTTTCCTTAATATGTGTGCTGCCTATCCAAGTGATTTGTTGTGTCTTCTCTTCCAGTTTTTTTTCCACTTCCTGCATGTAACGGGAAGAGACATAGGGAAGAGACACAGAGCATGGGGGGGGGCTGATGCAGCAGATGGCAGTAGGTTCTCACCAAATGTAAAACAGGGATCAACTTGTAAAACAGACCTTGGTCTTAGTTCAGTACACTGTTTAAATAAAGGAGAAATAAAACACAAGAAATAGGTTCCACATTTCCTGCCTTATAAAAATTGACCTTTCGGTGCAGTTGGAGTGTCTTACTGTATGAATGGTTTTTCCCAAATTAATAAATCCATGATGGCAGTGGTAATGTCAAATATGTTGCTTGGGAGGAGATGGACCGATGAACCTCTTAAGAAATGTAGGACTAACAGGGTGATGTGAACTTATGATGTTGATCTACAGTATACTGACACCGCATAGTTGATCCGAAATCGCTTGCACTCATTCTGTTGTGGCAAGTGAATGAGTGTGTCCAAACTTTTGACTGGTACTGTGTACCTCTGCTATCAGCCAGTCAGCATTCAGGATTCAAACCATTCAGTTTATGAGAGACCATAAACTGCAGGTATGAACGTTTTACTGTTCCAATTCTGTATGTTCCCTTTTATAATAACAAAAATAATTTGGAAAACAATTTGTAATTTTAACACTAACTTGAACATTGTAATAATCACAGTTTGTCTTCATGTTGTTGTGTAGAAAATGTTGCCATTCAATATGCCAAAATGAAATAATTGAAATTCTAACAATCTCAACACTTCAACAGTCAACAAGCAATCATGATGTTGGCATGAAAAAAATCCGCAGGTAAGCACACCTGTGTTTTTGAACAATGCATAACAACATCCGAGAGAGGAATAGGCTGCTGTGTGAAATAAAGTCAGCTGTCCTAATGCACTGTGCTACATCTCTATAGTGCAGTGTCAACAACAATTTCATTGAGGCAACAGAGCAGAACATGTTCCTGTCCATATGGCACCTGCACACTGAAGAAAGAGTACATCTTGAGGGGATCCACATCTTATAAATATGTCATGTATGGTGTGGCCCGCACATGTTTCTTACCAATATATATTACATGTGAGAGGGACACACAGGGAAGGAAGCCTTTGATTTGATTACTGAAATTGTGTTATTTCCTTTATTTGTTTACTGAATAAACGTGGCACCTGGTACATTATAGTTGCACTGATAAAGCTAGTTGCAGTAGTGGTTACAGCCCCAGTTCAGCATGCTACTTAGCCAATTGTGAGGTGAGGTAAGGCTTACATATACAGGAAATAAAAATAACTGTTTCTGCACACACCATTCTGTCAGGGAGAGTAAGATCGAGGAAGCGCAAGTGCAGTGTCAGAGGGTAACATTGCTTGTTCCCCACTGATGCGTTTTGATGGAACTTAGTAAAATAACTGCTATCTAAATAAAAAACAAATTTATAAATATACAGCTTGTGTGCTTACTGCATTCCCATTGCTTCTCAAATTACCCCCTGGTCTGTATTTAGTAAAAAGGAGAATTTCAATTGGTTTTGAGTTAATTCATTTTTAACCTCCCACTATGAACTTGATGTGTTTTGAATGGTGATTGGCCCATAGCCTGGGCATATGAGACTGTATACCACGGGTATGACATCACATCATTTTTACTGCTGGAATAGCATTGGTAATCGGTTTATAAAAAGCAATACAGCATCTCGGGGTTTGCAATTTATAGCCAATATACCACGGCTAATTAAAGTGTCCAGGCAATCCACGATGAATCTGCCATATACCATGCCCCTTGTACCGTTTTGCTTACATTCCTGAGTTAGCCATGAATTCCAAGATTGAACGTGAGTGATTTTGATGACATGGGGCACATTTTGGCACATGCATGAGATACACAATTTCTGGAGCCAAAAATTCCAGATTCCAAAAATTCAATGCATCTTTAATTCAGCAAATGCAATTACAGACTCAAAGCTTCTAAATGGTAACTGTAAATGTTGTAATTTGTAACATACATTTTGAGACATTGTCATGCAGACTAGTTTTAGTTCCATTTTTACACATCCTAGTGTGCTGTTTAACGTCCATTTTGCATCGTTCACACCTTTAAGTATATAGTTCCACTCATCTCTTTAAGGACACCTGTAATGAAGAGTAATTAACAACCAAAGAGTAAGACTTAAGGGGTGAAAAAGTAAAAAGGCCAAGGACTAGAAGCACATATGTCAATTTGTACAGTTCATCAGTAAATCTATCAAATGTATTTATAAAGACATCAGCAGTTGTCACAAAGTGCTTTTAAAAAACTACCAGCCTTAAACCCTAAGGAGCAAACAACAGTAGTGTTACATTTTTGTGGCTAGGAAAAGCTCCCTGAGAAGGCCAATATGTAGGAAGAAACCTAGAGAGGAACCAGGCTCTGAGGGGTGACCAGTCCACTTCTGGCTGTGCCGGGTGAACATATTAAGTGTACAAATTATAATAGTAAATAAATGCATGTGGGCTGACACCAGAGTGTATTTAAACCCCTTGTCCAGGTCAGAAGCATGACAAGATGGACAAAGACAGGCACAACACGGGGGGGGGAGGTTCAGCACAGGGGCAGCTGAAATCGTTGGGTATTGTCTTGATCTGCAACACAAACAGGAGAACCTTGGACATGGACAGCAATGAGTCTTTCAAGGCTGGTACTCCATTGTAACTGTGTTGTTCTTCACATTGTCTCTAGTGAACCAACTATACTGAAAAACACTGAAGCATATTTACAGGTGTAAGTTATACAGTAGAGATATAAGCAAGCTTACCTGCAAGCTCAAATGTTAATTCCAGTTGAATAAGAACAATAGTGAACATTATCCACAATTAGAATAATAATGATTATATAACGCCCCACAAACCATAGCCTCAAGCTAATACTGGCCTTGGGCTAGCTCAGCCTGTGTTTAAACAACCCTTTTTAATTGGACATTTCACTCCTGTTCTATTTACAGTGACTTGCAAAAATATTAAAACTCTTGAACAATTCATTTGGTGAACACATTGACATTTTATTGAGTATTTTATTTGAAACACTGAAACTCTAAATCAACTATATTCTAAGGTGACATTGTTTTTCTGTTGGGAAATGTTTGCATGAAAAATGAAATGAATTATGTTGCATAAGTATTCAAACCTTTAAGTCCTTTGATAAGTATGTACCAGCTTAATGCAAAATGTCAGAATGATTTTGGGCCATTCCTTTGCAATAGATTATTCAGGTTGATTGTACAACGCATGTGAACCACAATGATGAAATGATGCTACAGTCTAAGATCATGACTTGCACTGGGCCACTATAGAACATTGACCTTTTTGTTCTTGACACACATTGGTAGACCGATGTAGGTTCTCTTGCACTTTTCCGCTGTATTTTACTCCATCCATTCTTCTTTAACTCTAGGGATGATACAAAATAACAGAAACGTACATGGTCTCACACACTAAATCACAATAACAAATGCAGAGTCAGAGTTTGTAGTAGGAGGATTGTCATTCAGTCGTACGTATTGTATTTAAGATCTCTGAGGAAATGTTATAATGTTGTGCTTTCTGCAATCAGAATTTGTTAAAAAGTTGGGGTTTTTAGCTAGTGACCAACTGTATAGCCCTAAGCCATTGAGTTTTTTAAGGGCATCATCCCCGAATAACCTAGAATTAACTATTTAATCTTTTTACAATGTACCCGTAATAAAAGCATAGTGCATTGATAGGATTTTAGCTGAGTTTCCATGTCCCCAAAAGTATTTCTGAATAGGCAAGCCATAATGTAAATGATGCAGAACATCTGCAGGTACTGCAGCTATGCTACTCAGCTGTCATGCCCTCTACTGGCTCCCTGCCTTCACTCAGCACTCCTTTACGCTGACCTGTCCAACCACAACCCTCATTACCAGAATATTGATCACCTGATTTTGATTAGCACCTGTACCTTTGTTTCACTTTATATTCTATCCATAGTTCTTCTGTCCATAGTTCTTTTGTGAGGTATTGTTTGTTCCCAACTCTACTGAGCCCTTCCATTCACAACGTTTGGATTGAGTGTGTTTATATACTAACCAGTCACTCGAGCTGCTTTAGGTTTGTTTGTTTCTTTCATCATTAAATATCAATTACCAAGACCCTTTTGCCTCTGCCTTTCTGTCCTGGAACCAGCCTTGGGACACCCACCAACTTCATATAAATGTAAAATAATAGGTAACTTTTAATAGTTATCTCAATGTTTTTGCCATGCTTACAGTGAATCCTCTATTGAAGAATGTATATGGTCAGGTTTAAGATCTTCCCAACACTTTTACCCAACATCTGACATCCATTTAAACAGGCAATTAAAGATGTGGTTTACATGGCAATTTAATTGCTGTCATAATATATCAGAGGCCATCCACTGGAAACATGAATGTTATGTAATGTGGGATGCTAAAAGAATTACCAGCGGAAACAGTTGGACATGTCTTCCATATGTGGGCACCGCACTACAAGATATGGCCCCAAACAAATGTACCTGGATCACGGCAGTTACTAACCCATTAACAAGCTTTCCTAGCAGTCATCTTTACATTATCCACATTGAATGCCCCTAAAAAGTGATCTACTGTGCATTTAAACTGATTGAATGATCCAAAAACGCCAAATAAAAAAGCACTAGGCAGACAAAACCCTTGCGGTAGAGGAATTAAAATACCAAAGAAAATTGCTGAACCCCCACAGTGGTATTCATGTTTATTGCTTATTCATTTCCCTGAGATCATGGCTAACATGAATTCTCAGATGTCTCTCCTTAGTGAAATTATATGCATTTTTTGATATGCCCTTTATTTTTCAGATATTTTTTTTATCATTAACAAGTACAACATGTAGATTTTCCTCAGGAGGACAGAAGGAAATAAAAAATATATATATTTAATGTACAGCATGAAAGAAAAACAATCAACGTTTTGACTTAGGAATTACAGTAAGTGATGTCCTTGGTCAGAGTGGCGCAATATTCGGATCAGTACTTTTACTGTGAAAATCCTTGATGCTCATCGCGTATCTAAATACCAACATGTAATATTGAGCCAATAATCCCAGAGCTGACAAGACAAAAAATATATATGTTTCTGCAAGACAGTTATTCCCAGCTTGTTACTCTTAAATAGATGGTGTTTTTTGTATATTAACTTGGCGAAACAGTAAAAAAATTAAATAGGACTGGCCATGCTGCTGAATCCAGCATTGCATAATGCTGTCCATCATGTAAAACTTGGATCTGTTAGTAACATTACTTACCAGAGAACTGTCTATGGTGTCTTACACATTGGTTGAGAGAACAAAAATACTTAATAATACAATACATTCTGAAACTATTGTAGATACTTCCTGTGGGTTTTAGTCAATGCTTGAAGGAGGAGTTAGTGGCTTACAATTCATCCAACATGTGGCTTAACATACCATATACATACATTAAGCTGGGCTATTTCTATGCAAAGTTTATTCAAAACAATTGTTTGTACACAATTCAGTCAGTAACTGGAACAGTTTCCACACTTACTACACCCATTACTTGGGCAATGTTTTTTGTCAGCCTTTGGCTATAATCTTGCTCTGCCAACAGACATGTTATCTTTATCCTCAGCCCTGTTGCATACTTCGGACTGAGATGATAAAGTATGACACTATCACACTGCACTGGAGAAAACAGATACATTCAAATTGCTCTTCATAGCATCAAATGTATAGTAAGCAAACAACTATGTGAAAGTATTCACATTGGACTGTAGGACCACTAATCCAAACAATGCAGTCTGTAAATTCATGTTTTTTAAAGTTTTCAGTACTGACGATTTGACAAAATACTGGGCCATAAATTATAGGCCTAAAGTTATTTTATCTTATAAAATGGGTTATCGTATGGTGCAATGTTATTAGATTCAAATAAAATAAAAAATTCCAGCCTCAAAATGATACAACACCAAAATAAGTGCATAGACAATATGTGCATTGGGGGAAATTCACACTTAGGGACTGTCTATTCAAATAAATGTAAGCATCAGCTCAAGTTAATTTATAGTACTGTTACTAAACTTTGTTGTTAATTTACAGTGCTGCTTGAAAGTGTGTGAATCCTACAGGCAGGGACGCTGACAGGAATCCCAGGGCCCGGGACAAAATTTAACGTTTCTCAATAGTACTAAGTACCAAGATTGACTGACTAATAAATAATTACATCCAAAGGGGCCCCCGGACTTGGGCCCGGGACAACGTTCCCGGTTGTTGTCCCCTGTCGGCATCACTGCCTACAGGTATATTCATTATTGTTGTACAAAATATTATCACACACTCATAAAATCCTTATTTATAACCCATTTTGTAATACAGACATTCAAAATAGAGGACACAAGCAAAAGATTTTATTCAACAAAGATTTTCAGTTTAAAAATATGTAAACCCTTTTATTCAATAACTTGTGATACATTTGAGTAGCTACTAATCTTTTTAGTGTTTTTTGCCAACTCCTATTAGAACTCAACAAAATGAGTGAGGTGTGAAGGGTACCCATTGGGTTAATGTCAGGTCTTTGACCTGGCCAAAGAAAACAAATCTTCTTTCTCTTAAACCATTCTTTGGTTGATTTGCTTGGTATACATCGGAATTTGTGGTTCCCTTAATGATGTGTAGTCGAATAGGTCCGGAAGAAGAAAAACTGTTCCAGATTTTGACATTCCCACCACCAACCTTCTTGTTAGTCTTATTGTTGAGGTATGTGCAGGTGCCTGAGATGCACCAAGGGCGATCTGCAAATCTTAAGATATTGTGTTTGGGTTGGCATTTACCTGATTTACTCTCCTGGACATTTTGGAAGGGCGCCCACTAGGCCGAGCTACTTTCATTTATTCCAGTTGGCCCATTCGAGGGAGTTGCAGCTTATTTGGCACACCTAATTTTATGCACGAAACACATTGGATTCCTCATGCCCCACTATTAGTTTTTATGTACAATAATCCTTCATAATAATTTTGGTCATATCACAAATGACAATTAACTGAATTGAATCTAAACAATTTATTTAAAATTGTGCAAGATGCATACAAGAAAACATGCTTCATACAGTAAGCATACAAAATTAACATGCAAATGAATTGAAATAAATACAGTTATACAGTATGCATACAAAATAAACATGCAAATGAATCGAAAATAAATAAAAAATCTAACAGTGCAAGAAAACATGTGCAATATACAGTGGGGCAAAAAAGTATTTAGTTAGCCACCAATTGTGCAAGTTCTCCCCACTTAAAAAAGATGAGAGAGGCCTATAATTTTCATCATAGGTACACTTCAACTAGGAGAGAGAAAATTAGAAAAATAAATCCAGAGAAACACATTGTAGGATTTTTCATGAATTTATTTTAAATACTATTGGCCTAGTATTTTTGTATTTTGGCTGTTTTTGTGCTGTTATTAGTGTTGTATGGAGTGGACTTCAATTTCTTTACTTAGATAACATTTTAGTCATTAGATAAGTGTCTAACACAAACTATGAGACATATGTCTGGAATCTGTCTGAGAGCAGATTCCACCAACCAGTTTTCATTGTGTGATGACAATGTACATTTTTAAATATTAATATTTTACATATTTAACCTATTCTATAGAAGATGTATTCCCCTTTATATACAGTATTGCAGTTTTCAGTTTTATTAAAAGTAGCACTTTTAAACTCAAATGTATTTATTCTAAAAATCATCTTACAACCCACCAAAATCATCTGGCGACCCCCCGGGGAGGTCGTGACACCCACTTTAAGAACCACTGGCAAATGGTATTAAAAAATCTATGGAATGTTTTATTTCGGAAAGGAAAACAGTTAAAGAAAACAGTTAACAGTTAAAGTTATTGCATTATTCCTATTTTCACTGTAAAGCACATTGAATTGCTTCTATGTATGAATTGTGCTATATAAATAAACTTGCTTGCTTGCTTGCTTAAAGACAATTCACATCTGCAAATTCTCAACAAAACCTGCACATCGTAATCTTCAGAAGGCTGGAATTTATGGCCGACTTGCCATTCAGAAAAAGATTGTGTAATTTCCACAAAACCTGCAATTCTGAGCAATGGAAAACATGTATACGGTCTGATCTGTCATCTTTCACCCTATTATCGACACCCAGAGAGATGCCTTCAGCTCAACAATATCTGCTGCCAACTGTTAAACATAATGGGGGATCCATAATGGTATGGGCAGCAATCTTGTTGGACTCAGTGTGTCTGATGATTCCTTTGAATTGTCATTGGAAAATTAGTCCATTATGCAGGACCCGGTGCTCCCTTTAATGCAAACACTGTTTCCTCATAATGTTCCAATATTTCACACTGCAAACAAATTCAAGAGTGATTTTATGAACACCAAGATGAAGTCAAACACCTTACATGGCCTCCTTAATCTCTAGATCTGAACATCATCACTGATCATCACTGAACCTTTAGGGGAAGGTCAGACTGCAAAGTAGATTTCTACCTACTTCATAGCTTAACGAACTTGAGGCTTTTTGACTTGAAGCAGATCAAATATACTTCACATAGTTTAGGACTTGTTTGACAGCATTCTAAGTGGGATTGGAGCTATTCTTAAGGCAAGGGTGTCTCTCCTCTTTATTAAGACCTTGATATTGATATATTCTTCAGTGTTTCTGTTATTTTGTCCACCCCCTGTAAATGGCAACACACACACACACACACACACACACATCACAAAAGAATACAGCTATCCTGAACATAGATAAGGTCAGTTAAATGGCAACACTTACCACTTGTCATTTCTTCGATCTTGTCACATATTTTGACCATCTCCTAAGGATTTGAGATGAAGCCAAGGAGCTGGACTCTCCATTATTGATCTAACATGTATACTTAAACTTTTGAAGTGAGAAACCTTGAACGTTTTATTCATTCTCCATTTCTCTTAGGATAGTATCAATTTCATCATATATTATGCTCTGCCTAGCTAATATGTGTGATGTGTTCATTTAGTTCTATGCATGAGTTTATCTACCTTCATGAATTGTTTTTGTTATCGCAGCGTTTGTTCATCTATATCATTCTGTGTTCTTCTATATCTATGCATTGTTGTTCATCCGTCTAGCTCCATGCCCTTTCTTCTTTCCCTTGTTATTAATTGTTCATCAGTCTATCTCTATGAATCATTTTGTAGACTCAGTCATGATTCATAAAATAGAAAATCAAACAATAGAAAGCAAAACAAATATGCTAGTAATTGTCTCTCGTGTCATTTTCATCTGACCACAAATGTTTGTCTATGTTACCCAATATATCATGCAACCTTGGCAAGCCTCAGCATTCATGTTATCACAGACAACCATGGCACCAGTTGAACAATGGAGTTATGCTGGGAGGAAGACCATCATATAGGGAGGTAATTGGAACCCTTCATGCACCTGGACACCGTGGTGGAACCTCACATTGTCCAAGTGGTGACAAAGTTAGGGGATTCAGTTATAGGTGATTAAGTATTACTCAGTACTACCCAATTGAACCATGTCTATGTTTGCTATGTTGACTATATGTAAATTGGCAAATATTTGATCATTTTCAATAATCTTTTACATGATCTTTTGCTTGATCTTGCAAAGATATATAAAATGTTCTCTGGAACAGTGTCCACTTTTGCATTTACTTGTTAGTTTTTTCATATTTGAGAAAGACAATGCCCAACCACATTCTGCATGTATTACAACAGCATGGCACTGTATTAAAATAGTTCAGGTGTTAAACTGGCTTGCCTGCAGTCCAGACCTTCCCGTGCATTGAAACAAAAAATACGACAAAGAAGACCCTGAACTGTTGAGCAGCTGAAATCCTATATCAAGACAGAATGGGAAAACATTTCACTTTCGACGCTACAGCAATTGGCCTTCTCAGTTTCCAAATGCTTACAGACTATTGTTACCAGAAGAGGTGATGCAAGACAGTGGTAAACATGCCTCTGTCACAACTTTTTTGAAATGTGTTGATGGCATCAAATTCTAAATTGGTAATTGTTCCCCAAAAAACTACAATTCTTCAGTTTCAACATTTCATATGTTCTCTTTGAATTATTTTTATTTAAATATAGGGATAAATGATTTACACAACATTGCATTCTGTCTTTGCATTTTACACAGCATAAAAAATGGAAACAGTGTTATACATAGTCTAAAATGAATGAGTATTTGAGATATTTTTTGAGTGCATATCTCAACATTTAGATGTGCCAAGATACTAGCGGAGCTTAAACACTATGAATTCTGCAAGCTAGTAAAATGTAATTGTCCACAATTCACTTGTGAAACTAACATATGCAGGATTATATTTACTCTTGCAGGTGGCCTAAAAAGAACTCACCCAATGCTATGCCTCTACGAAGCCCTGCCTCTAGTTTTTTTAACTGACCCACTTGGTCAGATCTCAGTAAATTAGCATCAGAATCGATAACACAGCATCCAGCATCAATAACCCAGCAGTTAGTAAAGAAATGTATGCAAAAAAACCTAACCCAATGCCATAAAAAATATAGAAATTACATGACATGTTTTAGAGTGAGGCGTTCAGGCAAAAAATATATCATATTGGGGCAATGTACACCTCAGGGTTAATTCAGTTGTCCATGATGACGCTCAGGCTCTGATGCTATTGTATAGTCACAGGCACAGCTAAACATGCGGAACCTATGCTCATTGCGGTTAACGGTAGACATCGCAGTATATGGGAGGTTATAGTGATCTTTAAAAACCCTTTCACTAAGGAAAAACAAAATCCTGCTGAAAAAATCGGATTAGTGGACAGAATTAGTGGGGAAGGGTTGGGAGCCAGGGTAGGATTAAAGAAAATTGTGTGAAATAAAGAGCGAGTGATCAGGAGTGAACGTGTGCGTGCGTCTGTCTGGAGGGCGGGAGGACGGAGCGCAAGGTAGAGAGAGAAAGGAGAGAGTGAAAGCGAGACAGAGCATTGACTGAGAACCATTTTCATCCAATTTATATCTGTTTATTTTGTAATCCTCGATTGGACATGCTTAACGTTGATTGTCTAGCAGGACAATATTGGTCTACGCAGTTCAGGGAACGTTTCATCTGACGAATGTTGGTCTTCGTTGATGTAATTTAAGTGTATTTGGAGCGAACTTTAAATTTACCACGTTCACTTGAACTGCATCATGAATAGTTTGTGGGCACCTCTCGATCTCATACCTTTGGAACGGTGGGGATTACGCAGCCAAAAAACGGGGAGCATGTGAACGCAAATGGAGTTTAGGATTTATTGCAAAATAAGGGAAAGATGACCGTCTTCTCTTTGTGTCTACTCTTGTGCGCAGATCTACTGGATTTAGCCTTTGGTAAGTATTTTCCTCCATGACACAATGTGAGAGTTGGATACTTAAACATCTCACAACATTTCATGTTTCGTGTGGTCATCATTTACCGAGATCACGGAGATGATGTAGATTGTGAATAGATGATGGCTCCTTCGGTGTACCTTTGAACACTTTTATTGTTCACCCGTCATATAATTACCGATTATTATTTAATTCAATATGTAGACTAGACACATATATTTCTTTTAACTTTTCCCCATTAGTAGTGAATGTCTTCTAGATACTAGAATTATATTCTCTGCAGCTTCAGTTTTGACTGCAGGCATCTTTAGATATGGCATCGTTGGGTTGGGTAGAGGGGAGCATGGGGGAGGAAGTGTGCATCACAAATAAACCTATTTCTTCCGAATTATACATAGGTTTTTCCCACGGAAATCAAATTACATTTATGTTGTTATTTAAATGTGTCTAATATCAGGACACTGTTATTAATACTGGACATAAATCTAGACTTTTTGGTCTACCCTCTAAGCAATGTAATGTAATCAGCAACAGATCGCTTTCTGTTGCAGCCCTTGAATGATGGCATTCAGCTTGGCTACCGGATTGTTTAGGGGTCCTGGGCGACTTGCATTGACGGCAGTCATAACTCAGATGATTAGCCTACCATAGTCTCAATAATTACAAAAAACTGTAGCCTATTATCTGGTGTTTGGAAGACTGATACATTTACATGGAATATTGAAAAAGGTGAGTGGAAGATGGATGAATCACTGGATGCTACAACTTTTTGCTGATATCCATGCATTGTGCTGCAATATTCATAAACATAATTGAATTATGTTCCGTCTTTTCTTTGGGATAGGTAGAATGTAAAGGTTAGGTAGACTTTAATATAACTACACATAACAAAAGTCCCAAATGCAACGTTTTTCCTAACTTTTTATTTTGGAGCTATTATGTAAAAAACGATCATAATTATCAATATGTTGGAAATTATGTCATTTGGGATGGGTGTCATATAGAGAATTTGGGAAACCAGCATATTTCCTTCAGTTTTTAAGCAGACAGCAATACAGTATCTTGAAATGTATCAGTTAAAATGAAATCAAATCATGTTCCCCTATTACTACCCATAATATAATGTTCAGCACATTTACAATAAACTATGTTTAGAATTGATTGTTACAAATATGTGTGCAAGATTTCCATCCAACAAGCCCGGTAGGTTGTCTTTAAGTCTTTCACAGTACCACTCCATGACTCAGCCAGTGACTTTCAACTTATAATTAGCTAGCTGCAATAGCAAATTAGTACATTAGTAAACCCATTCAAAAAATTATTAGCCTAAGAAATCACAAACAAGTAGGAAACCAGAGAAACCAACTAAAATGGCTGTCCTTAGTCAGCGAATCAGGAAGCAAAGAAAACTTGACAGCTGGGGTCTATCCATTGGTAAAGAGTTGAGTAAGATAACTGAGCCCGATATAGAAGAGAAAGCTAGCTAGCTGACCATGTCATATCCAATCCAGGTTCCAGGAAGTAGTAGAAATTCATATTTTTTCCTCAAAATTAAGACCATTTCCGTAAATGTGGAGATGGACTGTCGGTATGTAATCGAGATTAAAGAGTTATCCGGGAAGAGATAGGGTTGTCATCAGAACAGCCGACCTGTAGGGGTCACCAATTCCTGTTTATTTCCTCTTATGTGCAGTATAGTGAAACAACTTGAATTTGACCACTCCAGTGGTTACACAACTTAACCTAGATCAATTGTCAAATTTTTGGGGGGAGATATTGGTAACCATTTTATGACTACAACTAAGTTAGTCAAGATAGGATTAAGTTGCTATGTCTGGGATTAATTCAATCCTGATATAGCAATATTTATTCCATCTTTATTTTTCATCCCGTGTATATATAATATTCAGACAAGGTAAAGTATACCTTAGAGGGGGATTGCCATTGAATATGGGAGCCCTACAGAATTTACACATTTTAGAGGCCCCTACTACCTGGAGAGAGGACACTCCCAATAATTTGAAATTCTAAACATTCCTCCAAGAGGCTGATATAAATCGTTGTAATTTCAAAGCAAATTTCCATCAATTCTTAACATTTTCCAATGATTCTGAGAGCAGTGGAACTGCAAACATTGCTCACACATTCTGCATTTTCGACAATCCTATATTAAATAATTATTCTAGCAACAAAATGTTTATGACAATAGTGCATCAGGAAAGTGACATGTCAATAATATTTGACAGAAATCAGTGTCTTATGAGATCATTTATATTCAGCAGACACTAATCCAAAGCAACTGGATGATTTCAGGTATAGACCAATTCATCACTGAAATATGCTGACCTAAAAAGCTGTATTATCATGTCAGTTTTAAGTTATTCAAATGAAAATCATATAGATCAGGTGGTATTCTTTACAAGCCTAGGTTAAAATGTGTTCCTTGGTGTCATTAACGTTTTTTTCACAGTTACAGGGAATTGTAAAACATGTTTTTCCATCTTTTTTAATTTAGTTTAATGATGTTATCTGCACTCACTGAGTTTGAAAAAACATGGATTACAGTGCTTTCTTAGTCACACATGTTGCATAAATGTGATCATAGGATAATTCTTTGGCAATCACTGGATGAGAGGTCAAGTTGACAGTCTTTTCCACGTTTACATAAAGCCTAAGTTCTGCTTCACCCATGTACAAATGGACATTTGTTTTAGACATATAGGGGTGGTTTTGCAGACACAGATTAAGCTTAGTCTAGGAGTTTTCAATTTAACTTTTTGGTCCTATACTAGGCTTATTACGTGTCGGCGAAAACAGCCCGTAGTAATTATATTTCAAATTTTGTTAAAACTGCTCTTGTACTCCAAAACATTTCTATCATAATTGTTTCTTGACAGCATTGTCCTACTGTGGGCATTTGTATTCTCCTCTAAACGTCTTTCTCTCTTTTGTTCTCTGTGAGTCTTTGCTCACTTTGCAAGAGCACCTGAATGCATAGTAGTTGTTTGTCTGGCTTGGCACTCCTTATAATTTCCCCGTTATGTTGAGAGACATTTTTGAATATTTTTTATTTTGTGCTTATTGTATAAAGAAGGTATGAATCAATTATATATATAATTGAACATAGTTTTAACCTATTGCATTGAACCAGCCATAATTCTGTTTGAACTCTGCCCTCTCTACAGTGGATATAAAAACCCAGATGCACAACTGAGCAAGAGAACAAATACAATAAAGTCTCTAGTTTGAGAAACAGACCCCTCACATGTCCTCAACTGGCAGTTTGATTAAGTAGTGCCCACAAAACATGTCAACAGTGAAGAGGCGACTCTGGGATGCTGGCCTTCTAGGCAGAGTTGCAAAGACAATGCCATATCTCAGAAGGGCTAATAAAATGTAAAAAATATGTTGGGCACAATAACACAAGACACTGGACAGAGGATGATTGGAATGTGTTATGAACAGGATTAACAAAAGAACAACATAGGTGAGATGCTGACCAAATAAATAGATGCTGGAGGAGTGTATGACCCATCTGTCAAGCATGGTGGAGGCAATGTGATAGTCTGGGTGTGCTTTAGTGGTGGTAATGAGAGATTTGTATAGGGTAAAACTGATCTTGAAGACAGAACAATCACTCCATTTTGCAACGCCATGCCATACCCTGTGGACGGCACTTGATTTGAGCCAATGTCTTTTTCTACCATAATTCATGTATGTTTTCATTGAAAACAAAGACATTCCTATGTGACCCCAAACTTTTGAATGGTGGTGTATGTGCATGCATATGTTGTTGATAATGTATACGTACTAATGTATGTATATTATAACGCTTTTTCAAAAATTGTTTCAGGGCATTTTAGTGCTAAATGGATTGAAAACCACACTGCAGCAGTACCTGCCATCTGTACAGAACAATTCTTAATGCAGTTACAGGAGAAAACTTGCCAAAAAGAAAACATTGAATTTTTTTGAATAGGCTAATAGTAATCCAGAGTGTTATGTCCAATAGAAAAATGTGGATGTATTCAGAGTTATTTTCCATGAGTCTGTAAGAGTTGATAATAGACTCTTGGAACTATTTAATAATTAGCGGAATGCTTATATTTGTCAGATTTCAGAAATATACATGGTATATGAATGTGAGAATTTGGAAATGTGCATTTATGGGATCAGCCTCTTTTCAGCAATATTTTTTACAGTGGAGCTGTAGCGAATAAGAGTACAAGGACAGATCTACAGATTTTCTTTCACCTTGAAAGACCAGGGATTTGATCTACTGTATGAACCTTTCATTTACTAATACTCCAGTGGATAGGCTGCTGTGAGTGCTAGGCTATCTGGGGTGGAACCCAGTTTAAATCAGTAATGCTCTACAACAATGCAATCAAACGCTTTGCTTGGTCAGAGCTTTTAAAGCGTCTGACTAAATATGGACATGTCAAAGTGATGCCACACTTTTCATGTGGGCTCAGGATAACTAAACAGTTTTTAGGATAACTAAGCTAATCACTGTTGCAGGCAACACTTGCTGGGATCTAATTGAATGGTGACCTCATTATATATCACCAACATGACAAACTTTCAGTGCACTCAGTGACATGTACATTTGCTAGCGTTATGACATGATGTTATGATTGACCAAATCAGTGTCATTCTATCAGGTGCTTACTGACAAGTTATTTGCTGCCCACACCCGCTGCGGTAGCTAACCTGGAAAACTTTTTTGGGGATGTAATTAGTTAGTAAAGTGTGTCAAAAAATATGTTTATTTCAGTCGGTAATCAATACATAACTAGATGTTATAGTGACGTGCCAATGAGCCACCATGTGCAGATACTACTGAACAAGGGTGTGCTAAACCAGGAGAAAGTAGCTAACATTGCAGTAGTTTAGCTATAGCCTCATAGACATGCTTAGTAATTATTCATAAAAGAGAGTTCAGAACACAAAACTTGTCCTTGACAAAAACACATTTGATTTGACTTCTTCATGTTCAATTGTAGGATCCCCTTTGGAAGGTTTAATACACATACAAAAACACATTCTCTAAAAGCATGATGGTTATCGCTTTTGCACATACAATGGGATCTTTACCTGGCCTTGCACACAAAAATTCTGAGACAGACTTAAGATTTCTGTCATGAAATTTCTTCTGAGTGATAGTTGTGGTGGAGGAGCTTGGCCGTGCACATGTGAATCATAGATGGAACATTGGTCACATCTTCATTGCTGGGATATGGTGAGTAATAATCGCTGTTCAGGCAAACCAAGGTCAGAGAGCACAGGGATACTGAGCATCTTAAGATATAGCTGGCACAGACTGTGGTGATTGAGGACTGTAATTTCATCCATGCTGTGTTACAATGATTTCGTTTTATTAACCTACATCTTGTAAGGAATGATCAGATAATGAAATATTTGAAAT
The DNA here is from genome assembly GCA_016801105.1 of Esox niger. Lineage (NCBI taxonomy): Eukaryota > Metazoa > Chordata > Actinopteri > Esociformes > Esocidae > Esox > Esox niger. The sequence continues at coordinate 85,676 of JACXGJ010000806.1, read as the reverse complement.
CATTACATGCAGCATTATTTTTCTGTTTTGGTTTCTAGTCTAAAAACCCTTCATGGCAAGCTGACCAGTAGGCAGTGGATCATAACAGTTGGGGCAGATTAAGTGAGGAATTAAAAAGCTGTTTGATGTTGTTGATCTAAGGCTTTCCTGTTCACTATCCTCATCTGCTGGTGACAGCTGGTCTTGACTCACAGGAAGTAAGAATAGATATTGGCAGGCAAGTGTGATGTGGTTGTGCCTCCATCTACCAATGACTAGGCTGTATTCCAATGCTGCTATTTGCAGATATATACAATTATTTTCAACAAATTTGAGGCCTACCCCCTTTGTGTGTTTTAATTAACATTTTATTTTGCTTTGGTATTGTCAGTAAAGCTATGTATCTTATGATATACGTGTCTTTTTTAATGCTTGACCATGGTGTATGGTAGCCATGCATTGGGCTCTGGAATTATGTTTGGGATTACAGTTCAAATATGTTGTGAACAGTTACTTTTAAAAAGTTTAAGTAGAGATGCTTTTCTTACATCAAATCTGGACCACAAAGCCAGTTCCACTAAATTGTTTCATTGCAACCCTCTAATCAGGGAATAACAAAGATCTGGGACAGCAGGTGGGTGCAATTAATAATTAGGTAGAACAGAAAACCAGCAGGCTCCAGACCTTGAAGAGTATGAATTAACCCTTTATACACTAATAGAATTCAATAATGCTGAAACAGAGAATTCTCAAAAAGTTATATTTCAAACAAACTGACACAGAAAAACAACAGTTTGCTTCGTTTTAAAAAGCACATTCTCTTTAATTTGACATCAGATTTATATCACTTTAGTATATATTATAGGGACATTTCACCCTAGGACAGTTGGTCAATGTGCAATTACTTATGTTAACAATGAAATATTTGTAATTAAAAAGCTAAGAATCTTCTTGAAGGAATGAATTTGAATGTTGTGGTGGAATCTACTTCCTCTCTATTGGTCTGTTCATGAAATACTGCAAACATAGATACCTCCTCCCTAACAAAATGGGAGAATATAATAATAATAATAAAAAAATGAAAAAAATAATATTTTCAACAATATTCATTTAAAAAATGCTTGTATTAATTACAAACCAATGCAGGAAAATGCTGTTTTGCATTTAGTTTGCTTAATGCACCCATAAGCACACTACGGTTTAAAAGTTTGGGGTCACTTAGAATTGTCCTTGTTTTCCATGAAACACCAGCATTGAGTTTGAATACGAAATATGGCAAAATGAATAGGAAATAAGGTAATTCATAAGGTTAGAAAGAGTGATTTTTTTGTTTAAATAATAATTGTGTCCAAAGGCGTTTCCGCAACCTGCTTTCAGTCTGATTGTTTTGAGTTCAATTCCAGCAAGATTTTTGCTGGGAAACTGTGATGTTTAGACAGGTGTTTTTGCACATTCGATTCCTGTTGAAGGTGAGACACTTTTTGTCTTTTTTAGACAGACGTTTTCCTATTTCTGTACCCTTTACTTTCATCCTAACCCCAAACTCAGTACTGTGATGCCTCACCTTAATCATTAAAATTATTGGTAGCGATGTGTTTTTTGTTTTGAATATGTTGAGAACCAAAATAATAGCGAAGCTTTAAGGAGTAACGTAATAAATCACAAATAGCAGTGGTGATATGTTGACAGCAAACGTAATTGCTCCGATTTATGTTACTGTACATAATCGTGCTTTACAAAATAATTACCCACTTAGACATCTGAGGTTGATATGTCCTTGCGGCAGGCATGTGCACAGGTAAGGCTCAACCTGTGCAGAGCACATGCTATATAGTTCAATTTACAGTAGGGGGGAGAACAATTGTCAAATGGTCAACATTTTGAAAAGGATGTTATTTATCAACAAATGTTACAAAAAAAATTGGTACTCCGGATTGACTCACTTGGCAGCAGTACTGACAGGTTATTTCTTATAGAATAAATCTGGCTAATAGCCAAGTACAGGAAATTATCAAGGCTAGCGAAAGCATACATGTTCATCTCGGCAACATCTGTACTCAGAGTTTTTCCTGTATATAAACCTCAAAGACAGCCGCATTCCCAACATCTTGCACCACCTCTGTGTGTCGACATGGTAAAATATAATTTATTTTAATACTGCAGCAAACGTGACTGAAGGAGGAAACTTTTTACATATTGGCAGTGTTGCCAGATGGATAAGTTTCCCCCCAATTGGGTAATTTTTACTGTGCTTAGACAGCTCCATTTATAGATTGGGTTGTAGATCTGTATACATCCTGGTAGATCTAAGGAATACATTTTCTAAATGTTCCCTGTCTCCTGACATTTTAAACTTAGGAGGACATGAGGTCTTGATCCACACCTGCGGAGTACCAGGCTTGACTCGTTGTGGTCCCTGCCCAAAGTCATCCTGGTTGTGTTGCAGATCAAGACGATACCTGACGATTTCAGCTGCCACTCTGCTGACCCCCCCCCCCCCCGTCTGTCCTTGTCCTTGTTCATCTAGTCATGCCTCTGATCTGGACTAGGTTCTAATAGACTCTGGGCTCAGCCCACATTAATCGCATAGTTATTACTATTTATTACAACCCTTAATATGTTCACCTGGCATATATGTTCACATGGCACAGAAGATGACTGGTAATCCCTCTGAGCCTGGTTCCTCTCTAGGTTTATCTTCCAAAATGTCTGCCTTCTTAGGGAGTTTTTCCTAGCCACTGAAGTTCAACACCTGTTGTTTGCTCCTTGGGGTTTAAGGCCAGGTGTTTTGTAAAAGCACTCTGTGACAACTGCTAATGTGAAAAGGGCTTTATAAAATACATTTGATTGACTGATTAATTGATTGGATTGAATTTGATTGGTGGTTGTATAGAAAAAATAGCATTTGAGAAATCTTTCGGGGAGTGTGCGGATTCACGTTTGCGTACAGGACCTGACAAATCCTGACATTGCGGTGATTAGTAACGTCGAAAGAAACAAGTTTGTTTTTTGTTTAGCACTTGTTAGCTCCTTATTTAGTTTGCCCAGTTCTGTCAGCCTATTGTTGTGTCACTGTGTCTTTTTGTGTCTGTGTTTTGGGCTGCCATCGGTCTGTGTTTTTGTCTGCCATCGATCTGTTTTTGTCTGCCATTGGTCTGTGTTTTTATCTGCCATTGGTCTGTGTTTTTGTCTGCCATTGGTCAGTGTTTTTGTTTGCCATAGGTCTGTGTTTTTGTCTACCATCTGTCTGAATGTTTGCCTACCTGCCTTGTTCCTACAATTTTTTTAAATTTTTTTTTTACCCATCTCAGTATCTTTTTTAAACCCTTTTAGTTCTTCAACTCTGTGCCTGGTGTCCTGCTTAACCAAAATGTGACAGTGGCGTCAACGCAAGGATGGGGAAAAAAACCTATTCAACAAGACTGTAATACATAGCTCTAATGTGTTTTTAATGCTAATCAAATTAACAAGAACATAGTATAACAGCAAAAATAGACAACAATAATATTGACTGTAATTTTAAAGCTTGATGATTGATTTCATATTTTTATGTGATTCCTCTATCTTCTAATGAATCTAGTATTGATGCTCAATGGCCAAATGTTTTCGGGTTGCCCAGACATAATGAAGATGGAATGATTAGTGCTTTATGTTAGAAGCATTGTGAAGCCAATGGCCCTCATTTATGAAATGTGCACACGATCAAATTTGTTCTTAAAATGATCATACTAATACCGACAGAGCATGTATTTATCAATATACTCTGTCGTATTTTTACGATCAATATCACGTCTGTTCAGAAAGTGAAGACAAAAAATAAGATATTTACTTGATTCCCAATAAGATCATCATTATGACTGTATAAGTTATTCCTTTCACTTTATGCTGCATTGTTAATCTCTTATTTTTTTGTTCGTGTTTTAATTGCCTTTGTGCCTTTCTAGACCAGCGTTTCCCAATCCTGGTCCTCGGGACCCAAAGGGGTGAAAGTTTTAGTTTTTGCCCAAGCACTCACACACCTGTTTGTGCTTGGGCAGTAGTAGCAATGTGTCAACATTTCAATACATACAATTTGTAATACTGGTTTTGTTGTTGGTCATGTTGGACCAGGTCCATTCAACTATCGCACAGGCTATAGCTGCTAAGTCATTGTGGTGATTTTTTAAATGCTTTTAAGATATTAAATTCAGGTTCTGTATTTTCAAGGTGTTTTAGGATTAAGTGCATGCTCATGTTGACTGCAGTGTCCAGGTTGTCCCACGTCTGGCCAGATTAAATGCAGAATCTATTAACAGAAAGGCATGGCTTAAAGGTTTAAATTCCTGACAGACAATGCAGGATCTGTAGGTTAGCTCGGTGAATAAAATCAAAGTGTCCCGGCTCATGGATGTCTTTAATAATTCTGAAATTGTGCCGAGCAGCATAGACTTTGAGACATGGACTTGCGTGCACATCTTCTATTTCATGACACTTGGCTAGAATGTGGGAGATCACAAATATGGCATTACAATATCATTAAAATGCTTGTCTCTTATTGTGTCATATATTCATGATAATTAACAAAAACAGATGTTTACTGGCTACTTGGTATTTAGACTTGGCCCATAAATTGCTGTACAAGCCCACTCCCTGGTTTACCATAGTCACTTCTACCCGTTGGCCAACTGAACTAGGCCTGCCTAGATTTTTTTTCATGTTTTCTTTTTAACGTAAATTGAATTTGTATATAGAACGTTGTCTGACAAAATGGCAATGTTGTCTGCTGTATAGCCTAAGATTGTAGCGGTAAATATTATTCCTCTGTGATTTGTCATTATGATAGTGACACACTCCAGTTACTTACATTTGCAGTTAGTATCAAAATCCCATATTCCCAACAGTGAATGCATCATCTCTGGCTGTAATGGAAGTCCAGCTTTCAGATTAGATGAGAAAGGGAAATAAGATTTTTTTTACGAGGAGAATCATTCTAATCTGCATCACTTTGACGTCAGCCTAGATGGGCCGGAACTGCGCAGGCAGACGGGGGTTAGGGGGGGATTGTGTAGGCTGTGCATCTTTTGACAACAGATTATTTTCCATTATGCATGGCGACTTCTCTATGAGCCATTGAGAGGTTTTCTTCCATGGGGATTGCATTTCTAAGGCATTTCTGCTGAGTGGCACATAACCAAAAATTATAGATACATCATTTAGCCAAATCCTCAGCTACTAGGTCTTAGCCAGAGTATTTGAGGGGGTCTACATAAGCACTACAGTCCATAATCATCACATAACATCTGTCATTTAGTACAATGTTCACACAGCTTGCCAAAACCTTTGATCCATCACAGCACCTGTCACGCAAGTTCACCAAGCTAATTTGCCATGTGCATATTACATTTCTCATAGTGACACTGAGGAAATACTTATAAACATAAAAAATAACTCTTGCCACATGTTGGATAATGCTAATGTGAGCTCTCAATGCTCTCAATGCTTCCTTACTTGTACTGATATGTCATCACTTTTATAGGATGTACATGGTTATAGAAGATAGCACATCTAAAATGGAATACTTTTTCACCTACTGTGAATAATGATGGAATTTTTTTTATTTATGTTTATCTAGGGACACAGCAAAATATTCCAGAAGGGATTGTTTATTCATTGTAATTATAATAAATGATATATGGAAGTTAAAAGCAATCTTTATTTTGCAGCTCATTAGTGGTTTGCTAACGGACTGCAGTTAACATTCAGCAGTATTAAGTTATCTAAGGGTCTGCATGACATTTGTTGTAAACATAATTACATTTCAGAATGTAAATGGATTCACATTTTGTATTTCAAATGTATTTGAAAACATTGCAAACACAGACACAGAGAAACTGAGATTAAAAAGAAAATGTTCATATTCCAAATGCTGGACTGCAAAAATGGTTGTCAAAATAATTAAGAGAATGTTATTTTTAAAAAATGTAAGCGTTCAAACCTGGAGAATTTCATTGGAGAAATGTTTATAGTTTTTGAGAAAATATTGATAAACTTAACTTCCATACTGTAAGTTCTGAGGCAGAGGTCTTCAATGACACTGTGTGTCTTTTAGTGGGAAGTATTAGTAATCCTCTCCTCTCAGTTGATTTACAGTCATTTCCTCAGTTAGGCTGACCAATGTTTTCAGACGTGCACTTTACCCGTGTGACTGCCTATTTCCTAGGAGGCTGGCACATAAGGGAAGGCTCACATTAGTCCTGGTCACAGTTGACTCAACATCACATTCTGCAGGGTTCTTAGAGCTCAATCATGTAGCAACACCGTGACTGGACTGAAATGTCAGTTAAAGGATGCGTTGGAATTATAGATAACCCTATCAGCTGTCTTGTTTACTATATTATCCATTCCCCCAGTCTGCACTCATAAATATGCATAAACACGTTTCACAGTAATAGGAATAAATAATGTATCATATTGTATGTGCTTGTAGCTTTGAACCAATTTACAGTGATATGGGTGACGTCAGCTGTTAAGACAACAACAAGTCGACTGCGATGTAATTAGAAATAACCTAGTTTCGAATTTTGATTCCATTCTGTAACGAAGGATGGACATTCCAGCACACAGGGATAGCCATGCATGATTTACTGGGTTATGGGATTATCCTGTTAGGCCCACCCTGATTCTTTTTTCTGGGAAAAATGAAGGGCCTGAAGTCAGTTCTCCAGACTCCTAGTTTGGCACAGCATATATGCTCAAACAATATTAGATAATGAACACACAATTTTCTTGAATATTTGTAAATGCTATAGAATCGAAATGTCAAAATAGCCAGCAGAGATTTCATGTTCACATAGAATCACATTTTCACCCACAAACACAATTTGAAGGCATTGAGTAACATAGTTGAGGGCAGAAATAGACATCCATCAACACTAACAGTAACTGAGTGCATGTTCCGCCCACTGGAGAATCTTAACAGCAGAAACAGTGAGCAGTTTATAACTCAGATATCTCATATGGTTTATTGTTGCAACCCGGTTACGCCACTTTATGTTTGTGTTAATGTATACAAAGACACTCAGTGGATATTGCAATTTTACTTTGGTCAAACATCTTTGATCTCTTTTTACCATAGGCAGGTGTAACTTTATTTAATGGGTCAATAAGTAACCATTTGATTGGTATATATATACACATATCCAACAGTTTACGTTACAGCAGTAGAGGGCTAACACAATTTTAAGAAATAAACATATATACCTTTGTTAAAACTGAATTACAAAGTTTTTTCAACTGTGGGACTAATGAGAAATAGTCAGCAAACTGTTAACTATTGCCTAATATAGTAATATTAGGGCTTAATATTGTCTAATGTTGATATTAAAAGTAATACTGAATAGAAATCACAGTTTGGCTGAAATTCATTTTGCAACTTTATTATACATTTTTGAAGATGGCTGTTGGAAATCATTTTATAAATCCTACAGCTGAAAGATTGGCAAATGCTTCCCTGCGTCCTTTCTGAGCCCAATGGATTCATCTTTGTATGGTTGTTAAGAGCTGCGTATTTAACACTTTCACACTGCTGGTGGCTGATTGCTTAGTCTGTGTTTAGTGTGGCATTTACCATTGGTTATTGCTAAATATACACCAAAACGCTCTAGATGTTGGGTGGGTACCTAAAATATTTTCCTTAGCATAACAATATTGCATCTCTGATGTAAATTGACATGACTCATTCCATATTGTCTGCTCATTCCAAGCTGTAACACAGAAAAAGACAATACATTTTTTCCCTGAACTGAATGGTGTCATAGATAATCTTGGCATGGATATGGGAGCTAGAATATTTGCTAAAATGTAAATGGAACACACAATTAGACTGGTTAGATAAAAAAAACAAGAGGTTGTCAAGGAAGTGGAGAAATGAGTTGAAAAAATATGTGGGGCTAATTAAGGAGAGAGTGGCGAGTGTAACCCAGAGAGGCTATGGCTCATTTTGTGCTTCTCCATGTTCTAATAAAGTACTGACAGCTTTTGTAATTTGCAGAATGGTGGCATCTCTATCCTTATTCATTTATTTTACTTCTTCATATAACAGGATTATATATATTTTAAGAAATATTTTTGTACTGAATATTGACATAGTTCTGTTGAGTTTATTCTGATAACCTCGTCTCCAGGCTATTGCACACAGAGCACATGTGCCTGGAACACATTCTACACATCTATTCAACGTTGGTGTCGTGGGAGTGACTTTACTAAGTAACTGTTATTCATCAATTGGCATAGCCAGGTCAGCCAGGAAACCCGAGTGGTAGTGGCTAGCGATGTATCAGCTGATGTCAGGTTAGTTACTCTAGTCTAATATGCTCATAGTCGTATTAGCATGCAGGGGCAAATCCATCCACCATCCCTGCCGCCACCTGTTTGGTTCTGTTTCCTTTTTTGGGTGATCAGTACTGTGTACCTTTGCCCATGGGGATTGCTATTAATAATATTATGATATTTTTATTATTGATAATGGGATGGCATTAAGTTACTCCAGAGGAGTAATGCGAAGACATTGCGATCCATAGGGTAGGTTCTGTTAAAAGGTTGGTTATTTAAATTTGCTGAGTGGACTAATGGCTAGGAAGCCACGGATTTCTGGCATTTTTGATTGATTGACTGACTGTCTGACCCTTGTTTAATAGCGTAGTGGTTAGAGATGCGGTCCTAGGTCCTGTGTTTGAATCACTCTCAAAACAAATTATGCATTAGGATTTGTTCTGGATAGACGAAAGCTTTGCTGGATAAAACCTTCAGTAGCTATGTTGTAGTAAGCCTGAAATTAAACTGTTTGCGGTTATATTGCGAATATTTCTGGTGGATTTTCGATGTAAGTATCTGTTCATGCTTTTTGGGTCAGGATTGAGAAAAACTTTGTTGGCTACAACTTTTAATAGCTGTGTTATAATAAACCTTAACTAAAACTGTTAATTGTTGTGGAGTTAAACTTAATAAAAATGTTAGTGAGTTTAACATAATGTTTGATGGTGTCTAGGGAAATATTCAGACTTGGCATGGTGTTAATGTTTGACAAAATTTTACAATGTTGAGATGCTATTCGACACTGGCCAAACGTATAACACTGTGGTCTAGTGGTTAAAGACACATCATCTTACGTGGGGGGCCTGGGTTCGAGCCCAATGAGGGCAACAACATTTATTGCTTTTAATTGTGGGGTGGCTGAACTAGGCTTGCCTGGTTCCTTTTCTGGTTTATAGGCAATGAAGGTAACGTCTGAAGCAAGGATCCACCAGACCTTCTGCAAAATATCTTCAGAAGTGTCTGGTGACGAGATTATCTGATATCTTTCAGCATGTCGACAATGATTTTTACTGATATGACACTGTTCCCTGAAATAAAACCATGACTCAGAAATGACAAAACAGGGCTAATGATGCTTGCGTTCAACTGCCTCTGAAACTAAACAGTTGGTTCCTGGATGGAAGACTGTGATGCTGTTAAAGGTGTTGATGGAGGTCCATTATGTAGCCCTATAGGTACTAAATGTATGCAATCAATAATGTATGTAACTGGATCTGGATAAAAAAAACAATAGTCAATACCACATTATTACAGTGACATAACATGGAAAATGCTTTGAAACTGTAATGTACTTTGATTTGGCTCAGTTATGTGTGGTGTAATGACACATGAAATGTAAAGACATCTTCAGCTGCTTTTGACCTGTGAATCAGATGTGAGCAGAAGCACTTCTTAGTGCTACTAAAACAAGCTGGGAAAAGAGGTCCCAGGGGTGTTTTGGTCATACACCGAAATACAGATTGTCTATATATGCAGTACATTACCTTTCATAATTGAATTATATAGTAAGTATTCCCGCCACTGAAGCTGTATTTCTAACATATGTGTGAACATGCAGTGTATATATAGGTCATAATGACAGATATTTGCAACCAAATTGCATCAACAATATGTAATGAAGCAGCTAAGATTTCATCTTTTCGCACGGCCAAGCACATGGAGTCTGCAGAATGACATCCCTGCTAGTATTAAGACAGAGTTGGCAGAGCCAGTCATCCTGATAAAATAAGCTAAGAGGCTATGAAGTCCAAACCTCCCAGCTTTTTATCAAGCCTATCTTTTAAAAATGAAATACAATGTTTAATTGAGAAGTGAAGAGTTGTCTGTTGCTAAAAATGAAAGGAAATTCACAAAATACCTAATCCATTACTGCTCTAGCACACATCTTTGACCTACGACAGTCTTTGGGGCAAATTCTCCATGTCTGTGCTTTAGAGTAGGGTGGCAAAACAAGACATTTCTTACAAAACAGAACATCTGTATATCTGTATGCATGTTAGCAAGAAGACACATTCTGTCTTCCAAAACCATATGTTAAAAATTGGTATGGTTAGGACTAACAGTATACACATTTTTAACTGTATCATTTAGAATGAAAATAAATAATTAAGAAATGTATTTATTTTTAAAATAACTAAGTAGCTATGCTGTGTTGAATGAATCTTGAATAAAACCGAGTTGAGAAAAAACTGTTTTAGGCTATTCTGTTTACAAAGGAGCCGTTGTGCATGTTATAATTGAAATGTAATATTTCTTGGAGCTTTTCCAACTTCCGCTTTGTGATTCCAACTCAACATGGAACAGCTGCAAATAAACAATATAGAATATTCCTGTTTCATTTACAGTAAATATCCAGTTTAGCAGCATTGCCTGTATTAAAAGGTTTAAGGAAACGCAGGCACCATATAACTACAATACATAACAGCACAGTTAATCAAGCCTTAGTGTAAGGATAAAAGTAAACCTTGATTTGTTCTAGTTGTACAAAGCGAATAAGGTAACGGTATGTGGAACATTTCTAGCGTGGTGTGTATAGAATATTATATCGTCCTTTAATGCAGTAAAAATCACAATATTTTGAAAGCACCACAAAGAGCAGCGTAAAATTAGAATAAATTACAGATTTATCTGACAATGGAATAAATAAAAATCAGTGTAGTCAGTGCGATTCTGATGTCATTTTAGTTGGAATGTTTTGGACTGTTTGATACATGCTCAGTCACATTCAAATGAGACATTTTTCTTGAGCGGGTATGTCCAGAATAAATCTGGTGTTTTTGGTATTTGCTAGACAAATAAATGTGGGTACTGCCTAGTTGATTTTTGCATTTGATGTCATATTGGCTTAGATATATTGGCATAAATATTTCTATTTAACATTGTACTTTAACCCATCTGTAATATTTTAGAGACCAATTCATATTGCACCCCTCACAATAACAGCTCAACCCACAATCTGCTCTGGAGAAACAAACTCTACAATCATTAAGTAGTGAAAGTCTGATATTACGCTGCACATTCCCTCAACCCTTATTTAGCTCAAATAAATATTGCAAATAAATACTGTTTTCGTTGTCCCCCACACCCACTGGATTATATTGGGTATTTTTAAGCCCCTGACTCGTGCCTTAGGAAAAATCAGATACAGTTAAACTGTAATCTCATCTGAATGTGCGAAGTGCTGTGCCCAGACAAAGCTGTGATATTTTAAGTCAGTGGTATGGAAAAGGACAGGGGACAATGCTCAGGCAGTTAGATTTTACTCCAGACTACCTGAATGAGGAGAATAAAGTGTGCACAATGTGGTAAGGCATTATAGGTGCTCGGCTACTATGGTAAAATGTTTGTTCCAAGCGAGCATATTAATTCAATTAAAAATATGGATTCATATTCTTAAACAATCAGGTACGTTGATGCAGCTACATGTAACTACAAAGAATGCTGCAAAACATTTGCTTGCAACAACTCCACAAACCTCACAACTAAAGATGGGATACATTCTGAGAAATCTTTTGCAAGGCAATTTGATATCGTAAGTGAGTCATAATATTGCCTTTCAACATTAGATCATTTTGTCGTGCATTGAAATCACGCCCAGCTTGAATATTTAGCTAGACACAATTAGTCATTGTGTTAAATGACTAGAATTCTTTATATTTTTTTCTTTAAGTTTACTTCCACTACAAATAACATTGTACAGTAAGGCTTTTGCCATTGGCTGTTTGAAATGTTTGAAATAGTCATAAGAATTGAGCCCATGCTGGTGAGACTGAAGATGAACTTTACATGGTAAAAGCTAACCTTGCTTAAACAAAGGTACCTGACTATAGCTACAGTGGATATAAAAAGTCTACACTCTTTTAAAATTCCAGGTTTTATATGTAAAAGAATGAGACAAAGATAAATCAAGTCAGAACCTTTTCCACTTTTAATGTGACCTATAATGTGAATAATTCAATTGAAAATCAAGCTGAAACCTTCAAGGGGGAAAAATTTAAAATAGAAACCTTACAATAACCTGGTTGCATAAGTGTGCAGACCCTCTTATAACTGGGGATGTGGGTGTGTTCAGAATTAACCAATCACATTTATGCTAAATAGAAGTCATTACACACCTGCCATCATTTAAAGTGACTCTGATTAATCACAAATACAGTTCAGCTGAATTAGTAGGATTTTCCTGACAATTTGCATCTCAGAGCACAAGCCATGGTCCGCAGGCAGCTTCCAAAGCATCAGAGGGATCTCATTGTTGAAAGATACCAGTCAGGAGAAGGGTATAAAAGAATTTCCAAAGCATTAGATATACTATGGAACACAGTGAACTAAGTCATCATCAAGTGGATAAAATATGGCACAACAGAGACATAAACCAAGAACTGGACGTTCCTCCAAAATTTATGAAAAGACGAGAAGAAAACTAGTCAGGGAGGCTTCCAAGAGCTGCAGGAACATTATAGGAGCTGCAGGAATTTCTATCAAGTACTGACTGTGTGCTACATGTAAAAACAATCTCCCGTATTTTTCATATGAATGGGCTATGGGGTAGGGTGGCAAGACCGAAGCCTTTCCTTACAAAGAAAACATCCAAGCCCGGATGAAGTTTTCAAAAACAAACACCTAGTCTACTAAAAGCATGTGGGAAAATGGGTTATGGTCTGATACTGAACTAAGGTTAAACTTTTCGGCCAAAATTCCAAAAGGTATGTTGGCGCAAAAACAACACTGAACATCACCCAAAGATCACCATACCCACAGTGAAGCATGGTGGTGGCAGCTTCATGCTTTGGGGCTGTTTTTCTTCAGCTGGAACCGGGGCCTTAGTTATGGTGGAGGGAATTATGAACAGTTTTGAATACCAGGCATTTTTGGTACAAAACCTTTAGACGTCCAAAAAAGAAGCTGAAGATGAAGTTCACATTTCAGCATGACAATGACCCAAAGCACACATCCAAAACCACAAAAGCATGGCTTCACCAGAAGAAGATTAACGTTTTGCAATGGCCCAGCCAGAGCCCAGACCTGAGTCAAATTGAACATCTGTGGGGTGATCTGAAGAGGGCTGTGCACAGGAGATGTCCTCACAATGACAGATTTGGAGCACTTTATCAATGAAGAATGAGCAAATATTGCCATGTCAATATGTGCCATGCTAATAGACTCCTACCAATGAAGACTGAGTGCTGTAATAAAATCAGAAGATGCTTCTACAAAGTACTAGTTTATGGGTATGCACCCTTATGCAACCAGGTTATTGTGAGTTTTAAATTTATTTGTTCCCCCTCAAAGGTTTCTGTTTGTTTTTTAATTGAATTATTCATGTTATAGGTCACATTAAAGATGGAAAAAGTTCTCACATGATTTATCTTTGTACATTTTTTTACATCACAAAAATCTAGCATTTTAACAGGGGTATGTAAACGTTTTATTTCCACCGTAGTAGATACCGATAACATCAGTACCTAATGGACTGTGCCTAAAATAGCTCATAATTTTGAAGTAGCTAGTATGCTACATTTGATGGCACATTTGTTTTTTTCATATATTAATGACATTGATGCAATAACTGTCAATATAGGTGATCAAGAGGTTGATGGATGGTCACAGGCCATCAAATAAAGGCTAGCTACTTTTTTCTGTCAGGAGTGGCAAAAAGTCACCCAACAGCAATGTGACAGACAGGTGAAGAGCATGCAAGGACGCATGAAAGCTGTGGTAAAGAATCTACGTTATTCGACCAAATATTGATTTCTGACCACTTCCTATGTGGAAACATTAGTATTTTGTTGTTGAAAAATTAATATGAATTTGTTTCTTTGCATTATTTGTGGTCTGAAAACAATGCATATTTTTGTTAGTTTGACCTGTTGTTTTATTCTACAAATAATTACTATAAAAGATTATATTTTTATTTGGAATTTGGAAGTAATGTTGTCAGTAGTTTATAGAATAAAACAAAAACTTTTTTACTCAGAAACACACCTTTGAATAGTAAAGCCAGAGAAACTGATCTTTTTGCAATGGTCTCTTATTTTTTTCCAGAGATGTATAATATTGGCCAAAATAAAATAGTTTATATTGTGACTATTTCTGTTGGATTTTCAAAGTACACGTTTTTTAGTTAGATCACCTTGGGCAGTAAAAGAGGAAGGGTTTCCAGGATTTTCTCTTCTTTTCACCTGACGAAAAGTCAGTTATTGTCGCATATATTAATAAGTTATTAAAACCCATATGGCTGATATGACATTAATGACATTAATACAATAACTATCATTGTAGGAAACGATAACTTACAGAACCAAAGTAGACCAAATTTGTATTGTATTCATTCAGTAATATTGTAGTATTGGTTGATACAGATACTCCTGGACTACTTTTGTTGAGGGGGCAGAGACGTAAATATAAATTATTGTTGATTGAGCAATGTGGCCTAAGATGATGACAGAAATAGTTCATTTCATACATTTCATAAGTACTTCAACAATTTTAAGCCGATAATAGCCTAATGCGAGTGATAGGGTAATTGTAACTAGTAATTATAGTAGCAACAATTCAACAATAATAATGACATAATGAAAATAATATGAGAATTGTATTTAATGCATAATTTTCGGAATCTTGGAGCTTTATCAGCCATATGGGTTTTAAATGTATTGGTATAGGCTTCGCCTGTTATCAATGATTGGTGTATAGTTAACATGTCAATGATACCTAACGGTTGAGTTAGGTCAAAAATCTAGTATCGCTAGGCCTTTGCAAAACAACTGAAGAAGAATAGGCCTACCTATAAACATCGGCCGATGATGTGGCCTATACTGAACCAACAACCCTACTCAAACGCATATTTGTATCACTGTCAGTGTCATCGGAAGAACTCACTGACACCCATGAAACATCATTCCCGCATCTGATTCAGCAGCTTCATCAGATTCACTTTCATCCATATCATCTGCATTGGCAGGCTCAGGAACAGTTTCTTCCCAATAACCCTGCTGAAATCTGTGACCCATCACTTAGGGATCTTGTTGCCCTACTCCCTTGTAAGTCACTGACACTGCCTTGCAAAGGCTGATAATGGAGGTTTTCAGTGGTTAGAGGTACATGTCTACCTCAGGAACCTCACTGCTGCTGTCCCTGCATTTCAGTGGCACATGCACCTTGTACATTAAATTGTCCTCTTTGCACATTTAGTCTTGCCATTGTACTTGCATTTTTACAGTTGTTTCACACACATTTACCTCAAGGACCTTAGTGCTGCTATCTCTGCATAATGGTTGCTCATGCTACCCTACTGCAGTACTCTTTCATTTGCCTAGTTAGCACAACTTGTATGCCATTTAGAAATTGCCGTTTGTACCAGAACAACTGTCATCCTACTGGTAACATACACTATACCTGATACTTGTAATCTTCCTGCCCTCCTCTTTTTGTCTTAATTGCACATTTTGTATTGCCATTTGTACTGCATTTGCCTTCATTGCACATCTACACATTCCACTTGTAATTTACATATACTTATTACTTGTATATATGTTCGTCTGTCATGTGATTTGGGCTTAATGGTGAGGACCATGTTTGTGTGTTAAAAATATTCTAGCTGCCAGAATGTGATCCAAGATTATTTCAGACATATCTGAACCAATGCTAAGTGGAATTCCTTTTAACTAATATATGCATTACCATTTTTTTTGTTCTCCTGAAGCAATAAAAAATTGCATAATTTTTCTTGAGTGAAATTTTAAGGCAGACATTTACTTGTAGAGAGGAAGTGTAGAAATACATATAAAATCAGTATAACACAAACTTGATAACATAGCCGAGAAATTGTATGTATTGGATGTTTAAATTGCTTAAATGTAATAAACTACAAAGTTCACCTCTCCCTCTTCCACCTTATTCTTTCTCTCTGTTCCTCATCTCGCTTTGCTTTCTCCTCTCATTCTTTGAGCGCAGCACAAGTCTTCCACCAAACAACCTCTTGGGTAGCCTGACAAAAAAAACACATAATACTCTAGCTACAATAACCATTGGTAGAAACAAGAACAAACATCCATCTAGTTTGCTGACTACATAGTCCAGAGCTAGTGTGATCATAAGAAAAGTAAAAGTATGGGGCACATCTTTCATTTAGCACATAAACACGATCATGTGACAACATCATGTGCAAATCACAGCCTCCACTCCACTTCTAGCTAGTGAATGTGACAGCTCATCGCATCGCGAGAGAAGCAAATATTTTCAGCCACACAACTATTCCAAATAGCCTGACAGAATGAACCAGACAGTTAGCTGGCATGTTAACTATGGCACGCTGCTGGGGCAATTTCTATAAATAAATATTTTTCAGTTAAAACAGAACTAGTTAGCCGATTATACTGGTAACACAACAACTTTTCCCGTTACAAGACTGGGCAGGCAATCATTAAGCTCCACCACTGATGTTCTTGTCTATGAAGTGATCATGGGGTTGCAATTCTCAGACATCGTAAACACTTTCAAAGAGCAAGGATGTTTCCAAATCTATATCACCCAGCAACATACCGTAATTAATAACTCTTTACCACACAAAATTCACTGTTGTGATGAAAAGAGAGCTGAGCCGGAAGGCAAAGCTCTCGATATACCGGTCAATTTTCATTCCTACCCTCACCTATGGTCATGAAGGCTGGGTCATCACCAAAAGAACTAGATTGCGAGTACAAGCAGCTGAAATTAGTTTGGAGTCCCCTGCTGGAGCTGTTGCCCACGCGACCCGAAAACGGATTTGCGGATGAAGATTAGATGAGAGATAATGACAGAACAACTGTCAACAGACTTTATTTAAAATGACTGCAACACTGGTATGAATTCTGGAACGGGTTGTATTGAATGTATTGAATACCATTACAGAGCGATTATATTCTACTGTAAAATTCACTGGTAGATTATGTTGAGATGACACAAGTATGACATGTATCATTGGTAACCATTAATTAGCACATTAATTTGTTGCGCAATGGAGAAATGCCCTTTTAACGTTATGGTTGGATTAACATTACAGTTAGTTCTTTCTGGAAATTGCTTGCATGTTTGATACTTAATTTTGATTGGTTGACGGCCATCCTTGTTTAATCCTGGGTATCCTTGTTTGAACATCTGCCTTTGAGATAGCAGAGCCTTCCAAGGGCTCCTTTGTCATACTACTATTTTTGAGACAGTTTAGGGCATTAATGTAGTCTTAATACTTTGCCAGTTTGGAAGCAAAATTTGGTTAAATTACTTGTGCTCAATGTTCCCACAATATGATGGAAAAGCTATCATTGTGATCTTTCTTCTATGTACATCCTTTATCATTCTAACCCGAGAAGGCTTTTACTTACAATATACCCTGCAAAAGCAATAACACCCTGCCAATTCTCAAATTCTTTATGTACTGTATTGTAAATTGAACATTGACAATTTTCATTCGGTTTGATACTCTTTTCTAAAACAGTGACACTCAGAATCTCCCAGTTTTCTGTAATCTCCCAGTATGCACAGATGAAAGAAATTGTCCTACCGAGCACATAGTTACCTTACTTGTTTTGTAGCTTACATTTATAAGAGGTGCAAAACGGTACAAGGAAGATCAAGTGAAGGATATCATTATTTAAAGTAGCACTTATAACTCTTCTATTACTTTTGCAGATGTAAAAAATGCACCGTTTATGCTCCGAAACGAACTTCTTATGAAGTAAAAGAAAGTTAGTTATTTTTGATGCAACCAGGCCAGCAATTTGATCTCATATCAACCCCATTGCCATAGCAAAACTTTACTAAATGAAATGCTTCATTTGTGTAGCACTGCCCTAGCATTGGTACTTATGGCAAGACGTTACAACATGTATTTAAAACTGACTGTCTAAATGTAAATAGCTTCACATTCTACTGACAAATATATATTCTTCTACAAATATACGAATGCTGGTGATTTACTTCATGTATAAAATCGTACAATTCCATTGTGAGGCCAGTCTGACTCAACATTCTGTGACATAACATAGGCATTGTTTGCAGAATAAATTTATACAGTATAATGAGTGATTCATGTAATTTCCCAATATGTTGTGTAGTTGTCTAACATAGATATCAGTGTGTAAATCAAAGAACGGCACATTGTTTGCTTCCTCCAGCCATTTGGTATTACGCAAAGTTTAATTATTCAATATTTTGGAAAAGCAAGGATGAAATATGGCTAAAATGTCATAGAGAAAAGTGATTACCATTTATCTATGATAATGTGGCTAATAAATCAACTTTTGCTGCCAGCTAACAATTTATTTTGCCAGCTTAAAAAGTTTTTTCTTTTCATATAGTTTTTGGTGACAACAGCAAAATTGGAAGTTACATCTGCATTCAGTTCGCCCAGAGGATAAAGGTTATATGCAGATGCCGGTAATTATGCCAGCTTGCAAGAAATATTAATCCCTTCACTTTCAACACTATACTGAACACTCAGAAAATGTATCCTCCTTTAACATATTGTATTAATTATTCTAAAGAAAATGCTGTGATATTGATTTAATAGCCACTGCTGTTTGACAGCAAAGTTCCCATTAAGTTATGTAATTTGAGATCAGGTTAGAAAGATGCATACATTGACAGACAGGCAGCGGTTGAACAAGTGCAATTGTGACCAAAAAGCTCAGGGGTTTATCTACTGTTCTCTTGTTAGATTTTTGTTGTCTCCCAACTGAGGTATAGACAGCCTACCTGTTCATGGTTGTTTGATCAGGACTGATATGTACAAAGATGTAAAACGACTCCCCTGGTGTTGACATAATTTCCAGTGAAACATTTGGCTGAAATTTGTAGCTTTAGCGAATGTTTTTGCCAGGATCTAGAGTCAGTTTTTCTAGGGTTAAAGCAGGCTTAAAACAAATAGTTCACTGATGTTAAATCCTTTGTTTTTAGTTTATATTAACCCACTGTAGCTCTGATTAACTATGGTGCACACGTCTTTGTAGGGATTAAGACTGACACATTTTTTATTCACTATAGTGAGTCGGTTACTTGTTCAAACACGTGCCCATTCTACATTGCTATACTATTTTCACAACATTCCAAACATTCTGTGAAAGTATAGAACCATGAAAATGCCCACATTTACTTGTCAGAAAGTTTGATAAACAGTATGGGATTATTCCTGGGGGTGTATTTTAACATATTTGAATAAGATTTGATGTTGTTAAATTGCTGTCAGTACCACTATAGGGTAACATTGCTGTTGGTGGTTGATATGAAGGCTATCAATTTGGCTTTAAAGGCTCATTTCATAAGCTTATTGCTTCATATTGAGATTTATACTCTCATCCATCAGCACAAAATCAAAATATGTGTTTCTTCTGCTCAGACAAAATCAATATTTTAATTATAGCTCTTACTACTTACTTATCCTTCAATTTAACTTAAGTACGATGAGTAAATATATGGAACTTGCAGCACTTTCACCACAATGATGTTTTCATTTGCTATAATGAAGAGGCCTTGATGGTAGGTCTAATACCCTAGAGCTGCACTTCAGCTGAACCATTTTTAGCAGGAAAAAATTGCAGATCTGGTTCGAAAATACAGTACACTTGTATTTTTGTAGTTCTGCAAACCTAAGCCTTATGCTAATTTGTGGACCTTTGAAAGATTTTTGAAAAAGATCTTTATGGTCAAGCGCTGTTTATGGACCTATCTTGCATCATTATAATTTCGAGGGTCACAAATCAGTTAGTTGTTATTCTAATTGGTATTAGATCATGAAATGATTTGCCATGCCTATAGTTAACAGTCATTACATTTGCTATTCCATGCTCTTCTGAATTGACAGTGAGTAATTCATATGAAATGACAACCAATTTGTAACACTTGCCACGTCTGGTTTGTTTGATCAAGGAAGGATTCTAGTCAGCAGTACTCCAGTTATCATCCATGACTATAGAATGTGTCATACTCATATCATATAAGGTAAATTGCTCCTTTGATGAAGTACAATGTTGTTTTCATGAGTCAATTGGGATATTTAAGCGATGGTAGATGGATTTGTTGAAATCCTGTAGTCACTGAATTCTCAGTAGAAACTTGTGATTAGTATGCTGAAATGTAATTTGTATTTTAGAGTCAGTTAAAATGGCATAAGCTTCCTTCTTTTCCTCAAATATCTTTTTTATTGTCCTAAATTTCAGCTCTCAAGCAATTGCTGCAAAAATGCCTTATAATGTGGTCTCATTTTTTGGAAAGCATTGCAACATTGCCTCCCTTTCTCCAGCAATGTGTCACAGGGTGCTGAAACACCCAATTACTAAACCATATCGGTGGCTGTCATGGTTGACACAGGTGTGCCAGGGCAGAATACGGCTTGTGTTGTCACCCGATTGGCACCGTGACAGTCACCAATATACCAGTATTGAGGAATAGACATGTGGTGCTAAACTGACCTTTAAGAACGATAACCTCCACTGATAACCTCCATCTCCTGAAATCTGTATTCCTGCATTCCTTTGTATGGAATGTAAAGAGATTAAACAATTCAAGAAGAAGAACTTTGGCATGGTATTTACTACAGTGCTGTGAAAAGGTATTTGCCCCTAGTCTGACTTTTAGAATGTCTGCTGATTGTGTCTTCTGTGTGTTCTCTTATACATGACTGATTTCCTGGTTCCTTCAATGACATCAAGTTGTGCAAATCCTAATGCTGCAATGCAAACACATACCATGACACTGCCTGAACCGTGCTTGAATGTTAGTATGCGGTTCTTAATGTAGAATGCAGTGCTTGGTTTTTGGTTGACATAACATGGGCCATGTTAACCAGAAAAACTTTTGACTTACATGTCCATAGAACATTGTTCCAGATGGCGGATCATTCTTGTGTTTTGTGGAAAACATAAGATGAGCAGTGGTTTCTGCCTGCTACTCTCCCATGAATCCCATTTTAGCAAAGTGTTTTTCTGATGTTGGAATTTTTAAACACTTGACTTAGCTGAGGCGAAAGTGGCCTACAAATCCCTGGAAGTTGTTCTAGGGTTCATTTCCTGGATGATTTTATGCCTTTCTCTTCAAGACATTTTGGTAGCATGCCCACTCCTTGAAGATTCAGTTCTGTCCCCCTTCTCTCCTTTGCTGTTGCATATAAAAAAAATCACCTTGAAATGCTCCTTGAATGTTAATTATTAGATGATGTACTTCGTATTCATGACTATGTAGGGTGACCAGATCCTAACAGACCAAATGTGGGACAAAGAGAATGTATATGTGGACACGTAAACATTGATGATAGGTAGTCTACAATATTTATATGTCTATCGAAATAATGAACATAATATATAAACATTTGTATTCTGCCCCTTAGCTCGTAACATCTCAATGCTTTGTCCTCTGATTGATTCAGTAGCGCACGATAGACTATGCAGGTTACAGCTTAGGCTTTTAGCATGTGAAGGACTTTACAAATCTATTTTATTTGAGTGCAACTTTCCCAACTCCGGTGCTAAGTAAATGCAGTAAGCATAAAAGAGCTAAAGTTTTGCAGTACTTATTGTCTTATGCAATAGTCTGCTTGCACTCAGGTATTGCTATAGTCTGCCTGTACTACACTTTTTCAACTGTTAAAAGTACAGTGCTTCTAATAATCAACACTGAATGTGTCAACGGATGCTGCTTTTCGGGGGCCGCTGTTTTGCAATCTCTGAGTCTGGAAAAAGGACAAGCGCTAGATTACTACCAGTCTGCTGACCTGTCTGTCTGATGGGGAGTGCTGTTTGGTGTGGTTAACGCTAGTTATTTCTACTGGTGTTACCATATCATCTGGCAATCATCTTTGTGTTTCAGTCTTAATGCATCCATAGATTGGCATCTCTATTTGAGCCACACGTTTTTTGTGTGAGTCAAATGCACTGTGTTGCATTACGTCGTATTCCCCCAGTGTAAAATTTAAAATTAACAGCGATAAAAATGGAAATTATGAAAATGCTGTGCAGTCCTGAATAAAGCGGGACACTAGGTCACCCTTTGACTATGTCAGGCATCACCTTCTTTACCGCAGTCCTTTCTTTTTTGTTTTGGAGCAACTTGTTCAATTGATTCTCAAATTGTTGTATTGTTTTAGGATATAATTTTCTTTCAATGCATTCTGAATGGCTAGTAATATATTGCGACGTTTCCAACTGACTGCTTTGCAAACAGTGGGGTTGCAGATGCTACTTTGCCTGATGCCTTTCTGAGCTGTGTTTCAACAATCCATCATCCCCTCATTACATCCATTTGTCCATTTAAATGTAAACGTTCTGCTCACCAGACCAGCTCTGAAAGCCTTCAGAAATATATTGAAAATGGTTTACCCATGCGCCAGCCTTCCCTGGTGTTGACAGACATACAACATCTAGTTAAGATTTTTTTTTGGTTACGCTGTCAACCATGCTGAAAATAATAATAAATGTAATTGGATTTAAGTTTAAAGTCTGATGAAAAAAAACATCCATAAGGTTGATGACTTTGGCAAATCAAATCATTTTCCCACGTTAATGCAACTTAATCACATTGATATTTGTTTTTGGAAATGGCATTGAAAACAATGTTGATTCAATAAGGTGTGGTAATTGTTTCTCATTCAACCCATGGGTTTATTGCTTCTGGTATAACTTTTCAAAGCAATATATTCAGAAATTATGATAAGGCTGTACATGCTCTTAGCAACAAAACACTCAGTGAAATTGCACACTGTAGTAAACCATTTTTTTTAATGTGAAAATTACTATTGGAAATTCTGTTATTCCCTATTAGGGCATTAGCATGTGTTGGCAGTACAGGGTTACCTACATAATTACATACAGCAGATTTTACTGTCTTTGTCAGAGTACAGCTTTTTACCTCCAAGAACATGCAGAGCTCTTTCATGGATTAGTGATGCCCTTCCCAGATGTGAGAGGTACAGGGGAGCAAGACAAAATTCCTCCCCAACTGTAAACATATTACCAACTATGTACTCCATAGCTCTATTGCCTTTCTTCGACCTACAGTATTAAGATGTTTCCTCTGAATAAGTTTATATGGTAATACTTCGGCAAGTAATTATTTAAATCAAGAAATGACTGTGGGCTTTTGGCATTGGAGGATCTGCGTCAAGGGTCCTTCTAAAATTATCAGGCAATTCTAAAGCATCAGATAGATGAGCATGAAGACACTCCTCAAATTCACTCATCCTCCTAACAATCAGGCATTTTCCTGCTCATTAGAAGTGTACTTAGGCACTAATAAACAGGCAGAAGGGATGCTGGCCATGGTGTGGAGAGACTCAGCTTTCACCTACAGTTTTTATTAGAAGGTGCCTACTAGTGTACAACGCACATCTACTGTGTGTGATCAGAATCCCCTGAGTTGGTTAACCCATTGCATTTTCTCTTTGTTTCTCTTTTTCTCTTCCCTGTCATTCTGCTTCTCTTTAACCAGTGCTAAGGTATGTGTGTGTGCGGGGGGGACAACCTATCGTGAATAATGCGCATCAACAGCAGAGGTAGAATGGAACGGGTTTCTAGGGATAATGACGGTACCAAGGTGCCACCAGATTGCTGAGTGTCGGAGCCTGTCATAAAGCGACAGGGGAGGAGGCCTTTGGATTCTCACAGTGAATGTCAAGAGAGGACAATGTCAAAATGAGTTCTGTTTTTCATTCCCTCCCTCCCTACCTCCACTACCCTAACCATCTCAAGCAATCTCTTTGTCATTTTCTCCTTCACCCAAGCAGGAAAAATCCCTCAGTTCATGTGAGGGTCACATTTATACACAGCGTTAACCTTACAAACTCAGTGAGTGACTGACTGCAAAACAAGCAGCTCAGTGTCATCATCTTATGCAGCATATGCCTTCCTGTGCTAATGTTTATTGCATCTGTCTTGCTGTCATTGGCTGATATTGATGCTCCTCTCCTGTGCCACAAAGTCAAGAGGTCAACTTTTGTTGACCTCATCAGTCTCTCCGATTGTCTGCTAGACCTCCTTTGTGTTTTTCTTTTTATTCTCTGCTTCTACATGTATAAAAGGTCAAAGGACCTTTGGTTTTGGTGGTGGCTACCTGGCAAGAGCTGTCACTGTCACTGGAAATATACCTGATTCAGCACTCAGAATATAGGAAAAGAGAGTCGAATTAATCTCATTGTGCTTGCTTAACACTAGACCTGTCTAACGTAGCAAAGACGGTGGATGTATTCAAGATGAACCATTTTCTAGTCTAGGGGTTCCCAACCTGTGAGCTTCCTTGTGTGGCCCTGGGCCTTACCTGACTTGAGGGATGAAAACATATATTGCTCTTACTTATTTCAAAAATATATTTTTTACATCAATAATATAATAGGCCAACTTATAAATACTTTATTGAACACTCAGTATACTCACTTCCACTTCATGTCGGCCAACTTACAAAATATTTTAAAAAATGTACATTACATTTTTTAACATAAAAAGAAATGTATATGACATTAAGTGCTTTTTTTCTCACGTGAACAGGTATTGAATTAACTGAATTTTAGCAGCCATTTCCAACTGTATTTTGCTTGCCCATGTCTGCTATTGTTTGTTTGAGGAGAGATGATTGTGTTATATTGACGTCAGTGGAGAAGAAAGGGGCTACAGCTTTTCCATCTGAATAACAAAATTTGATTGCAAAAGTTGGTGAATGAATGTTACGAAACTTTATCATTCTACTTGCGACATTATTACAATCCAAACATTTTAATTAGAACAGACAAAATGATCACTCTCTGACGCCTTAGGTGTAAACACAACTGAATGTTACTGTCTGTTCAATGTTACTAGCAAGCAAGCTAAATATTATGTTAGCATGCACAAGAACATATAATAATGAAATATGAATATGACAGAACTTATAATACAGTGGTGTGATAAAGTTTTTGCCCCCTTCCTGATTTCTTATTTGTTTGCATGTTTGTCACACTTAAATGTTTCAGATCTTAAAACAAATGTAAATATTAGTGAAAGATAACATAAGTAAACACAAAATGCAGTTTTGAAATGAAGGTAGTTATTATTAAGGGAAAAACAAAATCCAAACCCACATGGCCCTGTGTGAAAAAGTGTTTGCCCTCTCTGTTTAAACACAACTCAACTGTGGTTTATCACACCTGAGTTCAATTCCTCTAGCTACACCCAGGCCAGATTACAGCCAAACCTGTTCTCAATCAAGGAATCACTTGAATAGAACCTGCCTGACAAAGTGAAGTAGACCAAAACATTATCAAAAGCTAGACATAATGCCGAGATCCAAAGAAATTCAGGAACAAATAAGAAAGAAAGTAATTGAGCTCCATCAGTCTGGAAAAGGTTATAAAGCCATTTCTAAAGCTTTGGGACTCCAGCGAACCACAGTGAGAGCCATTATCCACAAATGGCAAAAACATTGGAACAGTGGTGAACCTTCCCAGGAGTGGCCAGTCGACCAAAATTACCTAAAGAGCGCAGCGACGACTCATCCAATAGGTCATAAAAGACCCCACAACAACATCCAAAGAGCTGCAGGCCTCACTTGCCTCAGTTAAAGTCAGTCTTCGTGACTCCACCATAAGAAAGAGACTGGGTAAAAATGGACTGCATGGCAGAGTTCCGAGACAAAAACTGCTGCTGAGCAAAAAGAACATTAAGGCTCGTCTCATTTTTGCCAGAAAACATCTTGATGATCCCCAAGACCTTTGGGAAAATACTCTGTGGACTGAAGAGACAAAAGTTGAACTCTTTGGAAGATGTATGTCCCATTACATATGGCGTAAAAGTAACACTGCATTTCAGAAAAAAACATCATACAAACAGTAAAATATGGTGGTGGTACTGTGATGATCTGGGCTTGTTTTACTGCTTTAGGACCTGGAAGGACTTGCTGTGGTAAATGGAACCATAAATTCTGCTGTCTACCAAAAAATTCTAAAGGAGAATGTCCGGCCATCTGTTCATGACCACAAGCTGAAGCAAACTTGGATTCTGGAGCAGGACAATGATCCATAACACACCAACAAGTCCAAAACAAAATGAAAACTTTGGTAGCCTTGTCAAAATCCTAACCCAAATCCTATTGAGATGCTGTGGCATTACCTTAAAAAGACAGTTCATGCTCGACAACCCTCCAATGTGGCTGAATTACAACAATTCTGCAAAGATGAGTGGGCCAAAATTCCTCCAAAGCACGGTAAAAGACTCATTGCAAGTTATCCCAAACGCTTAATTGTAGTTGTTGCTGCTAAGGGTGGCCCAACCAGTTATTATGTTGTAGGGGGCAATCACTTTTTCACACAGGGCCATGTGGGTTTGGATTGTGTTTTCCATTAATACTAACAACCTCAATTTCAAAACTGCATTTTGTGTTTATTTGTGTTATCTTTGACTAATAATTGAATTTGTTTGATGATCTGAAACATTTAAGTGTGACGAACATGCAAACAAATAAGAAATCAGGAAGTTGGCAAACACTTTTTCACACCACTGTATGTAACAAAATAGCATGACAAGTGAAGTGAAAGCATACCCTGTTCATGAAAACACCCATCTGAACAGGTTTTTAGTATGCAGATTTTATGACATTTACACATATTATTGTTAAAGAAACAAGGCTGTTCCAGTAATATAAATTGAACAAAATCAGAAATCAAATGTTCATTTTAAATTCTTTGTCAAGAATCCTTTCCAGTTAATGACTGATTGAAGTCTGGAACACATGGACACCAACAAACACTGGTTAAAAGCTTTAATTGCAGCTGTCTTCAGTTGTTATTTATACTTTCTGCCTTAGGTTTTGTCTTCAGCAAGTGAAATGCATGCTCACTCGGGTTGAGATCACGTGATTGATTCGGTCATTGCAGAATATTCCACTTCTTTGCCCTAAACAACCCATGGGTGGCTTTCACAGAATGTTTTGGGCCATTGTCCATCTCTAAAGTGAAGTGCCATGCAATCAACTTCGCTGGCTTTGGCTGAATGTGAGCAGACAATAAATCCCTGTAGACTTCAGAATTCATCCAGCTGCTTGTCTTCTGTCACATCATCAGTAAACACTAGTGACCCTATGCCATTGGAAGCCATGCATGCCCATGCCATCACACTGCCTCCACAGATAATGTGGTATGCTTCAGATCAGCCATTCCAAGCCTTCTCTTTATGTTTTTCTTCCCATCATTTTGGTACAAGTTGAGCTTAGTTTCATCTACCCAAATAATGCAGTTCCCGAAATGGGTTGGTTAGTCTAATCTGGCATTTCTATTCTTGAGGCTTATGAATGGTTCGCACCTTGTGGTGAACCCTCTGTATTTGCTCTTGTGAAGTCTTCTCCAAGTCTAGACTTGGATAATGATATGCCTATCTCCTGGAGAGTGTCCTTCACTTGGTTGGGTATTGTGAAGCAGTTTTTCTTTACCATGGAAAGGATCCTATTATTATCCACCAATGTTGTTTTCTGTGGACGTCCAGGCCATTTTGTGTTGCAGATCTCACCAATGCATTCGTTTTTCTCAGAATGTACCAAGCTGATTTGGCCACTTCAAATGTATTTGCTATCGCTGGTGGATTTTTTTGCAGCCTAAGGATGGCCTGTTTTCTTTGCATTGAGAGCTCCTTTGACCGCATGTTGTGGGTTCACAGCAACAGCTTCCAAATGCGAATGCCACACCTGGTATCAACTCCAGAATTTTTACCTGGTTAATTGATGAAGAACTAACAAAGGAATAGCCCATGCCTGTACATGAAACAGCTTTTGAGTCCATTGTCTGATACTTTTAGTCACTTGAAAAATTGGGGGCTACATATTAAAGAGCTGTATTTTCTCTAATTTAGCTAAGATAATGCACATTAAGCCCATATTCTTTATTTAACTGTAACTGTAAACAGCCAAAGTAATACATTTTGTTTCAGTGTCCTATTATTTCCAGCCGTAACTGTATATACATAGTCTACTGTTAACAAGTGGATGAAAATGGACTAATTCAAGGGAAGATTTAATATTATCAGAATTAATTGTTACCAATGAAAAAGATTTGGCTTCAAAACACTACATGAAGTTAGGCTGCGGAATCGAAAGGCTGTTGAGAGTGCAGAAAATGGTAAGTTAACCAAATAGCTAATATATGGCTAGCTTAGCTAACTAGCTTTTCTAGACTTATACAACCAATAAACTCAGTATTATGTGTTAATTTCATTTTTGTTTTAAGTTCTGTAGCCAAATTCTGTGATTGTAAAACTCCACTTCCTCCATACGTGGCATCGCTCTTTTCTCACACAAACAACCACTGGGCTGACACTAGAGTTGAACGAATCCTGCTCCTTCACATTTTAGTAAAAAAAAAACACGTATTTCAGGTATCCAAATAGTGTTTACATAATTCTAAATACTAATCAGATAATAAAGTCATGTCCAGTACACATCCCTAGTTAGTACACAGCGTGCAGTTTAAGTAAGTAGTAGGCAAGCTAAATATTAAAAACAGCCTATTACTCTAACTGCTTGCAATCAGTATGTTTGTGTTAATGTTTCTAGTTAATGGTTTTGGTCCCTCATCCCTCCATCCCCTTTCCTGACAGATCTTCAATGGGCTCACCCACCTATTTTAACCTCATGACTGCTAATCTGGGCCCCTAGAGCTGCAGGAATAGGGGGCCTGGAAGGTCTTGCTGAGAGCAGATGTTCACACCTGATTGCTCCAGACTTCCTGACACTAGTCCATGGCCGCTAGGGGATGGCTGACCTAATGGAGAGTTTCAGAGCTGCAATGAGAATGCATCCTGTATGGGTTAGGCTGCTTTTTTCAGCAGGAAGCAGAGACAGATTTGCAACACAAGAGATCTTTCTCCAGCGGATTTCTGTCGAATACCTATTTGCCTCTGCAAGATAACTGATTGTGTGAAGCGAGAAAACAGTGATGGTTTGGATTTTTATGCATAGTACTTATATGTAGGTATGTATGTATATTCAGCTCTGAAAAAAATTAAGAGACCACTACACCTTTTTCTTTCCTTTCCAAAAAAGTTGGAAAGGAAGGTTTTGATTGAGAACATCTGGGATGTTATGTATCGGTGCATCAGATGCCCCCAAGTAGCCCCACAGACTGTCTAGGAACTCATTGATACCCTGATCCAGGTCTGGGAGGAGATCCCCCAGAACACCATCCACCGTCTCATCAGGAGCATGTCCAGATATTGTCGGGAGTGCATACAGGCACCTGGTGGCCATATACACTGTGAGTTGGCAAGATAACATTTCTGCAAGCTGAAACAGCCTGTGAATACAATTGTTTACTTAGATTTTCTGTGTGACTAAATCCAGCTCTCAATCAGTTGGTGATTGTGGTTTCCATTGACCGTTGTCACGTACATTTTTTCTCAACGAATTACACAATATACAGTAAAGAGTTACTTTTTTAATATATTTCTCTAATTGAGACCTGATGTGATTTAAGTGTTCCCTTGTTTTTTTCAAGCAGTACTTTTGAGAGACACTTTACCAATCTGCAAGACTAAGTCACATTGGGTAAGCATAGTGACCTTGCTTGAGATGTTGTGACACATAGGCCTTAACCATCATGCAAGTTCATGCCCTGTCATCTAATAGGAGTTTGCAATTTAAAAAGAATGCAAAAGTATAATAAAAACAGTAATAACTTCAAGTAGCAAATTGAATCGGGCTTTACCAGTTTCACTGTTGAACCCTTATTTTCAAATGGAAACAGATATATTAAAAAGTGTTTCACCTGTTTCACAGCCCTAATAAAAAAACTGTAACAAATACCCTGACATGCAAGAGAGTTTGTACTGTGCAGAGAATAAAAACAGTAGTAGACAGGGCTTTATGTTAGATAGTGAGAGGATCTAGACTTCAGTGATAATGCCACCATTACTGGAGTATGAATTTGTGTATGAACGTTTGTGTGTGCACCTATCATGGAAGATGGTGGCTAGCTGTCTATGACCGCTGTGACAGACAGGTCAAGGTCAAGACCATACAATGACTCATTGTGAGATCATAGCCCCTGGCTTGTCAGTTATAAACTATTTATTCAGTGTTCGTGTACAAACAGGCTAAGAGTTGGGGAGCTAAACTGGGAATAGTTCACAAATCTTGCCCCAGTCTTGTGCCTCCAGTTCCTGCACACCAGGTGTATACAGGAAATAAGAGGCTAGAGACACACATCTTCTTTGATCTCATAAACCTGACAGATGTGACTAGAGCTGTGCATTAATTTCCCCACCCCGCTCTAGCACAGTTTAGCACAGTGGCTCTTTTACTAACAGTGCGAAGAAAGATGTTCGTGTGTCAGGGCTGCAGTCAGGGCTGTGGCCAAGCACTGAAGGAGGTCCAAAATGGAGACACTTCTGTGAATACCAATGCTTCCCATTTGCCCTCGTTCTCTGGATGCCACTGCTCTATTTTAATGCTAAGCTGGTGAACCTGCTGCTTTTAAAAATACAAAAGAGCTGCAAAAGTGCTTGACTGGAGCCTAGAAAGAGAAAGGTAATTGAGGTTAGTAAGATTAGAAAAATTGCTCTGACATAGAACAACAAATTCCAAAAATTCAGCCTTGAGTGCTTTCAGGAAAGGAAAAACTGAAACGGTCAGTTAGTGAGATTTCCCTTTTATCTACTATTTGAAATTGGTTAGTAATATAATGCAGCATTGTTGATCTCTTCTTGCTGTTATCAGATCAGATACACATTAACTTTAATCCCTTGTCCAACTAGACAACCATCTATTGCTGCTGTTGGTTGGTTCTCTGTATTTCTGTTCCTGTGAAAGATTGCAACTAGATAGAGACAGATTAGCTCATCTAACAGTTAAACAGGCGGTTCAGATGAGAAAGTGTATTTCTCGCTCTCTACATACAAACACACACACACACACACACACACGTATATACAGCTCCGAAAAACATTTAGGGACCACTGCACCTTTTTCCTTCCTTTCTAAAAAAGTTGAAAAGGCCAGTTTTGAGTGAGGAACTGAACTGTTCAATTTGCAGTGGTCTCTTAATTTTAAGGCTTCTGTTCCTCTCTGAAAAGCTTCCTTTTCAACTGTTTTGGAAAGGGAAGAAAAAGGTGCAGTGGTCTCTTATTTCTTTCCGGAGCTATATGTATATATAGATAGCTATACATATATTGTACATGCAGGTGAAATGACAACCAAATGATGTGTGACACCGCAGGTAATGAAACATGTTCGGTATAATGTATCCACATGGGGAATTGTGTTGAAAGAGGATCACGGGGGTGTTTGTCTAATCAGTGGCTGTGCCTTGGCTATATTGATGTCTATCAGAATACCAGGACATTGGGGAATACCGTAGTCAATTTGGGTAACCTTTATTACAGCGATATTGTTGAGTGGCTGGTTTATGATAGCACATGGTATCACACATATTTGTTACAATAAATATGTTGTGTCTGAGAAGCATATCACAAATGTGCTATGAAAATGTTTTATTTGGTTTTAGCTGTGCTATATATTTAGGGTGGATCCTCAGCAAACAGATTTCTCAAATGTTTGGAAACAGTTATTATGTTATATACAGTGGCAGTTATTGCTCACAAGAACAACTTCATTTCATTTTAATCAATAAATTAAGCAGGCTAGTGCAGATTATAACAATTTGATAATTTGTTATCTGCTTTTTATTGTGTAAGTGATTTTTTCAGCAAACGAGGACTCATGGAAAAGGCTGTTTTAAAAATACCAACTGGACAATAAAATGCCCAGATAAATGAGGGGTTTTAATTTTTACTGAGTTATTTGACAATACTAGTGTCTGACTCCAAATACTATGGTATCTTCTGCTTCGCCATTACTGAAACCTGGAACTTGTTGTGAAGGTCACGCATTTGGCCAACAGGCAGGACCTTCTATTTCCTAGAACAGAGTGCAGAAGAGCTGCAGTGGCAGACTCTAATCCTCTTTAATTTGTTTTCAGATGGAGCTTTGGAAATACCAGCCTGCTCCCTAAGCAGAGATCACATAAGAACGTGGGCAGAGACAGCTGTCTCCTCTTCTGGTAGTTTTTAATGCAGGTCGGCTTGTCACTGACTTCCCTGTGGTTTTTGACGCCAAATTGAATAATATTTTGAGGGGTTATGATCTATCGGTATGCATGCAAGCCTGTTTGTATCAAAACAGACCCTGTAATTGGGTATGGGTTTGCTCGTTTCTCCTTCGTATGAAGGCAGAGGTTGAGTTACATAAAAAATTACGAAACGAAACTCTTTACTATCCTCAACACAACGCTTCTCCACCTTGATAAAGGAGATTTGTATCAATGAGCAAAGCGTTCTATCACTGCTCTGCCAAGCAATTATTTTTCCGCAATGTGGGTGAGAAGAAGGCATAATTCTATTGAAGTGATAAAGCACATCTTGAGAGACAGAGGGGGTTTAAAAGCTTCTGAAACAAAGCATGCAGGCAGCAGGTTGGCAACACAGGCAGGAGGCTGGCAGTCTTTTAATCCTCGCCGCAGTGCCGATAAATCGGCATGCATGTTTCATTTTCATCCCCCTCACCAGTTTGCCTGGCACTTGAGTGATGAACAAACCCCACTCTCCATTCAGGCCCTTTGATGTAATATCCAACCCTGGATTACCCCCTCTGCCTTGCGACAGATTGGTGAAGGGGAGTGGTGGGCCAGCAGGTGCATGGTACTGTAGTCCACTGTCCTGTACTGGGGAGACAGGCAGATCAAAAGGCAGCCGGAACTTTCCATCACCGCTGGACCTCGGAATTTCCCTCTCAAACAATGAAAGATTGTCTCACACATTCCGCCTGCACTCTGCTTGGCATGTTCAAAGTTGCAACATAAGGAGAGGTTAGTCAAAGATATTTTATTTAACGGCCATAAAGACATACCGGGTTCTAATTATAACTCCCATAGGGGTGTGAATTGACCATTTAGCTGATTATTTAGAAACAGTTTGGTTAGGCTTGAACTGGAATCAAAGGCTATCCACTCTGGCCAATTCCAACAACTTTTGCCCAAATCAGTATAAGATATTTAGATGATACTTAATTATTGCTGTTTCAACAGACCTGAAAATCTATGTTATCAGTCATACTTCCTCATTGCTGTTGTTTTTTAGTAATCAGTTGCACAGCAAAATTTGTTATAATGCCTACTGTTCCCATCCAGTATATCAGCCAACTGCTCAGATTATTTTTGCAATTGAGAAACACAACAATGCAAACTATGATTTCTCTCACTCATTTAGTAAACTGATCCCAGACCCTGCTAAGCTGTATCATGTGTAGGCGTAGATTGGAGATTATGTGCTCCAGTCCTTCATTACTTAGGCGCAACTCGTTTTCTGTCCAAATGAAAATGTTGAGAGTGGTGTCTTGTCGCATTGCTTTAGTATGAATGCGAAGTACACATGCTGTGCTGTAAGCAAATAGACAAGGATACAGCTCCAGGGAATCTTGTTTTTGGAGGCCAAGTGAGTTAATAGAAATGCATTACACAGCACAAGGGAGATGAGCACTAGCACTGCAACCCGCCAGGGCTCAATCAGGCATACTCGACAGGCGTTTTGATCTCTTAATTGAGGCCAGTCTCCTAACATTGTTTATTTCTTTTCTTTGGACACATCAAGACAAACTGCAATGGAAATTGTTTTCATCCTCAGTGGTGGTGCGGTTTTTCTGTGGTATTGGGTTTTGACAAGTGTGGTATTTTATTTAGAGTGAGGCATGAAAGACCCCCCCCCTCATGAAATAACCTCCTTGTAATGGCAGCAATTCCACTTTGATAGATAGACTGTGCAATTTATGTTCCTGTATGCAGCACGCGTTCCTCAAATCTCTCCGTTTGACATTCAGAATGGCCATTTCTCTACACTGCCCCCGTGTCCTCCCTCGTATCCTGCCATTGCTCATGACCTGTAGTAATGCAGGGGTCTTCAGATTGAATGCACAATGATTGATCTTTCAGTGAGTCTCTGTCTCTGTTACAGGGAGAACATGCAACTTGGGACAAGCCAGTGTCCTGGCTTTTTGTTGAGTTTATACACACTGCATTTCTGATAAAGTGGAGATTTGTTGACCGTGTTTTAAAGAATTTAAATGTATATAAGAAAGTTACGAAGTCTTGTTGCATTTCATTGTACATGGCAGGGCTTCCATTAGGAAAATGTGTCACCGGACAATGGCAACTTCAGTAGTTCATTTTCCGTGACATTTGAGAAATATACTGGATACATGCGCAATGAACTAATGAAAATGCTAATATGTGTAATTGTTTTCAAATGTTAACCAAGATATTCATATGATATAAAAAGTGGAAAATAATGTGCATAACATATAACGTTCTACTGGAGCAAAATATTTCTGCACTGCTAAATATTTTTTCAATAGAGAAATACACCTATAGTCAGCCGTACCATACTTTAGAATGGAACTATTTTGTAAACTACGCTCAGTGAACATAAATCGGTGCAATTATGTTCGCTATTAACATATCCCATGTGCTGTTGTTCCTTGATTTTTTTATGTTTATCCTTAATGTGATTGCTATTTTGGTCCTTAATGTAGTTGATAAAAAAAGAAAAATTATTGCTGTCCATTTTGTGCAATGTGTCTCTTTCCCATCCCTGTCCACTTGTCTTCTCATCGTTCCTACAGTCACCTCAATCCTGTGGCTGCACCCGTTCTAATCTTCTGTTCCCAGCCCAGACAACCCATCGGAATATGTGCTATCTGGCAGGGTTTGGAACTGTCGATCAACAAGGCCGCATTCATCTCGGCCTTTGCTGCTGTCCAGACTCTTGATTTCCTGGCCCATACAGAAACATGGATTTCCCAAGAACATACTGTGACTCTGGCTACTTCATCTGACTGTGTTAGTCCAAGAGCATTTGGTCTCTGCAGGGGCGGCACAAGGCAAATTCTTCAAATTGGATATTCTCTCTCTTCCCTCATGCTCACTTACCCATTTCCTCTTGAATTCCACTCTTTCAATGTAACCTTTCCATTCAAGCTTAACATTGTTGCCATCTATCGTCCGCAATGCGCTCTCGTTGACTTCCTCAATGAGCTTCACATGCTGATTAGTTAATTTGCAGATGATGGCTCACCACTCATATTACTGGATGACTTCAACCCTCCAACATCTGCCTGTGAGACATTTTATTCCTGTCCATTTTCCTACTCCATTCGTCTTTTGACCTCCCCCTTTCCTCATCTACTCCTGCTCACAATGTAGGCAATGCACTCCTAATCTTTACTAGATGTTTTCTGTCAACTAAGCTCACCCTTGGTTTGCCAAGACGTCATTTTTCTGATCCCCCTCTCCTGACACTGAGGTGACAAAACACATCTTTGTGTGCCTGACCAACATCTCTGCTTGGATGTTGGCCCACCGCCATGAACTTAACCTTGGCAAGACTGAGCTGCTCTTTCGCCGGAAAGCCTGTCTGCTCCAAAACAGGTCCATCATGGTTGACAAGTCCTTAGTGTCCTCTGCTATCGACACACCGCTGTTCTCTGATAATATCAAGGCACTGACCTGCTCCTGCAGGTTCATGTTGTAAAAGTTGTAAGTCTGAAATGTTGTATTCTTAGAGTATAACATTACCTCATTCAGAAAGATGCACCGGTACTTGTCCAGGCACTTATCATCTCATGTCTGGATTACTACAAATCACTCTTGGTGGGTCTCTGAGCATGTGTAACCAAACCTCTGCAACTCATTCAGAAGTCTCTTGTTTAATTTGTTTTAATTTAGTCTACAGTTAGCTTGCTTGGTGGCAAGCTTATGGTAGTTGCCTGGTTAGGTAGCTACCAGTGCATGATCAGTATACCTTGCTAATGCAAACTAGTAGATTATAGTATTCATGTTGGCTGTACAGTGGGCTGCCTGCATGATCTGTTTGGCTAGCTATGCTAGCTAACTACTTACTACTCTTCATGTCTCAGTAAGCTTTTGTAATGCTAATCTTAGACGCCTGACTAGATAGCTGCCTGTGGATACTAGGGCTGTAATGGTACACATATTAGTCACCATATCATCTACCTCAGTAACTGTTTACACTACATATTTTTGCTATACCAAAACCATACCTAACTGTGACCCTGAAACAGAAATATGTACAGTACCATTGGTTAGGCATAGCGTTGTACTCCTAGTAAATACTTCTATAATTTTAGAAACTCAATTTTATTTTATCTAGTAATAAATATTTTGTCAGGAAGATGTTTGCGTTTTCATAAATAGCCTACTATTAACATGTTAATTGTCTCTATATTGATACACCCATCAACTTGAGGCAAGTGTATGGGTTTAATTGTAGCCTTTTACAATGTGTAGCACGTGTGCGTGTTTATGAACGAGACCCATGCACAAAGCAAGTTTTACTCTGGCAGGCCGGCAGTACTGGTTAATCCTGCCACTTACTCCCACCAAGCTCATCAAGCCACCGCTAAACTGTGACTTCACTGTAAATATGTTCAACATAATGTATAGTATTGTCACAGTCGGGTGTAGTGGAGAGGACAAACCAGGCACAGGGTGGCAGTCGATGATATTCTTTTATTTAAAAGCACTTTAAAGAAACTGAAACACTGCAAAACAAGCAAACGAAAAAGAAACTCACCAATGACATCAAGACACGTGGTAACATGGAACAATGACCGACAAATGAGGAGAAACATTTAAACACATACTGATGACTTAATTGGGACCTGGTGTGAACAATTGGAGAAAAGACAAATGAAAGAGACCAGGATGAGTTCATGAACATTGGGAAAACCAGGAAAAGCGGGAGATGACGGAGCTGTCCGTCACCTCACCATCACAAGTATGTACTCAAACCCATATTGTATAAATATAAGTCAACTTAAATGTGTCAATTTACATTGATTCAGTATATTTTTCCCCAATATTTTGTCCATATCTTGCGGCACAATTGCAAAAACTACAATTTTCAGTATGTGCACACTTGCTAGGCAAATTAAGTTGATTCTGATGTAATACCAGTTCATCAATAGGGTAGGATCTTGTAACATAAACTGTACCAATGCCCACCCGGACATTAACTGCCAGTAAATGTTTTCCTATGTTCCATTGCTCAAAGGCTATACTGAGTCTAGTGTAATGTGAGCAAAATTTAAGGATATACATGTAACTACAATGTATCTACCAATATGTTTCCCAAGTTTGATAGTTTTATCATAAAATGTACAATTATTATACCTATCCACTGGAGAAAAGGTGGTTGGTTGAAAAATACTTGTGTACTCTTGTGAGGTCAACTTGGAGTGGCACTTGATTTATTCCGCTGAAGAACACAATCTGGTCCTGTGGAGCCAGTCTTGCTGTGTAAACAGGATGCTGAGAACTGATGTTTCTTTCAATCAGAGGGATATACTGTTAAATGACACGCTTCAGCTTGGAGAGTGTCAGCGCCGCCCGCTGTAATCCACACCCATCCCACAGGCTCACACCACCACAGTGGATACAGGCAATCAGGAAGAACTCCTGTCACTGGGCCTTCATCGTGAATGGCCCTGGGTGAGGGAAATATCTTTCTATTGCCAGCACAAGGACAGGGCAGTAGAGAAATGCAGCCAGTCAAGCTGCCTGGCCACATGTGCCTAGATGCAGTGGCATGTCTACCAACCGCACAGTAAGGCATACAATGAAGTTTTCTCTCACTTTTCTCTCACATTTAATTTTTGCCCTTCTTTTTTCCACCATCTTGAAAAAAGCTCCCTAGAGTATTGTTAGGGGTGAACTCTATGACTTGCTACAGTTCTCCGGGAACTTTGATAGTCATGTTTTATTCCAAATGGGGCAAGTCACTCTCTGATTGCTTAGTCTGATTCAAGGTGTGAAGAATGGCATTACATGGACAAAACTAAAGTTTCTAAGCTTGTGTGCCTTTTTCTAGGGATTGTTTCATCACAAATGACACACACCTATAATGGTTAATTTATTCTGCCCATGTAATTTAAGGAAAGTGGAAGGTTTGGAGGTCCTCTGTTGAGGTTCGCTGTGAGGTTTTATGGGAGGCTTTTTTGTAATGCAGATCATTTCATTTGTATTCATGGACCTGTAATACAAAAGGTTGTTGGAGGATTGTGGGAAGTG
This sequence comes from Esox niger, assembly GCA_016801105.1. Taxonomy (NCBI): domain Eukaryota; kingdom Metazoa; phylum Chordata; class Actinopteri; order Esociformes; family Esocidae; genus Esox; species Esox niger. Next base: position 47,233 of record JACXGJ010000806.1, on the reverse strand, counting down.
TTTACACGAAGCAATGTTCTCAACATCATAATGCATGAGTCCTAGTAATAACTTATACATTCTAATGGTGATTAGATGGAAGTTCAGTCATACATTCCAGTCAAAGTATTAAAAATAAATACAATTCACACCCAAGTATATCTTTTGATATTTATCAAAACAAATTATCACATGTTAATTGTTATTCTATTATACTGTCAATTTTGATAACTGAGGCAACAATATATTTATTATATAATATTGTTTTGACCAGAACTAATATTTCAGCTTATTATTAATGCTCCTTGCCATCAAAAGTATTTGAACAAAAATAAACAGTGGACAGTTTCCATGCTGTATTAATACAGTAGTGAGCACATATCATACAGTTGTTTACAACTCATCCTTACTGTGGCATCCAGGTACGGCAGGCTTGCGGTGCCAGTGAGATCCAACTTCCTCTCTCCTCTGTTCTCCCAGCATGTGTCCTGCCTCCATGCTTGCAACGTTACGCATACTCCCTGTATTCACGTAGGCCCATATACTCCAGATTAATAGAATACAATGTAGGTATTGGCAAAACTTCAAATGAGAAAAATAAATTAAGCTTGTACCAATCATATTTTTGCTGGTGTGCTATTATGGTTATCACATCTACTGTACATAAACAACAAAATGTGCTCTTGCTCTGACAACACCCATTCCCACTCTACAAATCAGCTGTTTTTTATGCGGCTTTGGAGACAGGGAGTAGGAGAGTCGATAGATATGGAATTGCAATACATTTTTCTCATGAAATAAGTTGCAACAACTTCTAAGTAAAGGTTGGTAACAGCCATAAATCACAAAGCACAACAGTGGGGCACTTTTGGCCGATCTGTCAGTGGGAACGGTTTTGTTTTCTCATTGCAGTTCGGCAAATGTCTGTTAATAATGAAAGAAAGCGCCGTTTGTGGCCCTTACTCGACGTTGTTCTAACCGCCCTCTGATGGATTAAGACAAGCCGGAGGCCTTGTCTGCCTCTACAACCTGTTATATGTGCCAATTAAAGACATGCAGCCTCTACACCGTGTTTCATGTTGCCCAACAATAATAACAGAGTCTGCCACTTTATTGCTAAATCCTTTGATGTTGAGATGTACGATAGTTAACACTTAATGTAGTACAGGTCATATTTTAGTAAGGAACTGTGCCGATTGGCTGCCGTTCATATTACCCAGCACCATCTGTTCCATTTTATTGTAACCTCGACCACAGGCTATGGCGCAGAGCGCAAAAAAGCCTAGAAGAGCAGCCTTTTGAAATTGGCATTTTAGGAGGGGCTGTATCATTCTTTGGGACTAAAGTTTTTAGCTAATCAAAATAGTGCTGTTACTGCACAGCTGCACTTAGGGGACAGTGTTGTGGGAGATGATTGGTAGGCTAAGTCAAATAAATCAATGCTTATTGTGGTTGGAATATTTTACAACTTGCTTAATAGCTAAATAAGGCATTGTTTGACCACATGTTCCACAAATGTGTCTCTGGAACAAGATTAATGTTATTATACCACTCAGTTTTCAAAAGTTGATTGATCCCTATTTTATTTGAAAATACTACAAAGTCGAACCACTGATTGAAGAGGAACAATGTGGATTCCATCCTGGTCATGGAACAACTGACCAGCTCTTTACTCTTGCAAGGATCCTGGAGGGGGCCTGTGAATATGCCCATCGGGTCTACATGTGCTTTGTGAATCTGGAGAAGGCGTATGACCGGGTCCCCCCGGAAGATGCTGTGGGAGGTGCTGCGGGAGTTTGGGGTGAGGCTGTCCCTTCTTAGGGCTATGCAACCCCTGTACGTCCAATGTACGAGTGGTGTTCAGGTTGTCACCAATCCTGTTTGTAACGTTTATGGACAGGATATCGAGGTGCAGTTGGGGTGGGGAGGGTTTACAGTTTGGTGGGCTGGGGATCTCATCGCTGCTTTTTGCAGATGATGTGGTCCTGATGGCATCATCGGTCTGTGACCTCCAGCACTCATTGGACCGGTTCGCAGCCGAGTGTGAAGTGGTTGGGATGAGGATTAGCACCTCTAAATCTGAGGCCATGTTTCTCAGTAGGAAACCGATGCAGTGCCTCCTTCGAGCAGGGAATTAGGTTTTATCCCAAGTAAAGGAGTTCAAGTATCTCAGGGTCTTGTTCGCGAGTGAGGGAAGAATGGAGCTGGACATTGGCCGGAGAATCGGAACAGGGGCTGTGCTCCTTTGCATTGAAAGGAGTAAGGGAAGTTTGGGGTCCCCTGCTGGAGCTGCTGCCCCCGCAACCCGATGCTGGATATGCGGATGGAGATGAGAGAGTTGTACAAAGACATCACAACACGTTTCAAAAAAGTTTGGATGGGGCATGTTTACCACTGGGTTGCATCACCTCTTCTTTTATCAATACTCTGTAAGTGTTTGGGAAATGTATTCCCATTCTTGCTTGATATAGGATTTCAGCTGCTCATCAGTTTGGTGTCTCCTTAGTCATTTTTTGTAAACTACTTTTTATTTAAGATTGATACACGCTCATTGCATATGCTTGCATTTTGTTGTATTTGCTTGAAGGCTAAACACACCATGCTGGAGTATCATCAAGAATGCTGAGGTGTCAGGGCATCATTCCATATGAACTTCGGTTGTAGAAGTTGTGCATTATAGAGCTGAACCAGGAGCAACTGTCAGCATCATTTAGGCAAAGAAGAAAATTATTAAATGACTATGTGAGAGTTACACGTGAAACTATCACAACATAGGATGAATGGCTGGCTAGCTGTCTTGTTATCTTTGACAAGGATACGTAAAACCGGCTGAGAGAGTGACACGGGTGTCACTACAGTGTCGCTACACTATCTAGTAATGAAGCCTATACCCAGTTAACTAGCTGGTAGCGTAGCGATACAATGCTAAATTTTAGTCAGACACAAAACAAACAATTATCAGAGTCAAGCGTACAAATAGCTAGTTGGTTACAGTAGAAATCAAGCAGTTTCTTCCAATAACGTTTTTATAAACAGCTTACCACTTTTCTGCATCGTTTCTGTTTTCACCAGGACTTCAGGAAAGAACACACTTCGTAATTTTCGAAGCAAGACCTGACGTAAGGCTAAAGGCAAATGCCTGATTGGCTGGAGCACAGGCCAAGGTGGTGTATAGAAATCTAGCGAAGAGATAACCCCCTTAGCCTTATTGGATTGCATGTACAAATCATTTTTGCTGGTCCGCGTAAGCGGAGGCAGCCTAAAAGAGCGACTGTCTCTATCTGAGTCTGTTCGTCCCTGACTGACAATTTACCCCTTCTTAAATAATGTAGTAGATAGAGACGCGGGCTACGGAACAAAAAATGTATCGCGTTCGACTCCTGTAACAGTGAACACACATTATTATTTGAAATTTGAACACACATTAATACCTGAGGTTCAGGACAAACAAAAACTTCACTGGCTGTAACTTTATGTAGCTACGTAATAGGAAGGCTAAATTAAGCAATTCTGGTGGATATAAGGATTTATTCAGGATAGACAAACACTTCACTGCCTACACGATTCTCTCTTTCCACTTGACAAAAAGTCAGTTATCATCCCCTGTATTGATAGATACACAATGTAATTTACGAATGGCTAATTAGCGGATAAAACGGCCAGTGGTAAAAGAGAATATGTTCAGAATAGACAAATACTTGTCTGGCTACAACCTTCTGTAGCTATGGCAAGCCTAAAATTAAACTGTTTACTGAAGTGATGGCAAAACGAGGCCTCATTTGAGTTATTTTAGCAGCAGGATATTATGCTGGCAGCACTCAGATTTTCATTATCACAATATCATTGATACCTATAAGGCCATACAGTTTAACAATCTAGTATGTAAACATACAATTACAGTCAAAATTTATAGACTAAATTGTTCCCTATATCTCCTTATATAGTTCAATGATGGCTTTTATTTTGGAAAAGTTAGTGCTGAGTTAGTGCTGCTAGCATAATATCTTGCTGCTAGAAGAATGGCCATCACCAGTTTTCTGTTGTCTTGTGACTATTTCTGGTGGATTTTCAAATTATGTCTTAGCATTTCTTCAGGAGAGTCAAATACTTGGCTGGCAACACGATTCTTGCGTCTTTTCACTTCACGTAAAAGTCCGTTATCGTCACGTACTGTAGTTATTGTATTAATGTCATCTACGAATGGCAAACAAGCTGTTAAAACGGCCAATGGAAAAGCCATACAGTTAATAGATGCTATTTGTGGTAGAGGTGAACTTAATAAAATACGCTACGAAGTTTAAGACAATGCGTAATGGCGTCTAACGACATATTACTGGCTAATAAACTTTTAAAACGGCCAGTGGCAAAAATCATACGGTTCATAGATATACAATTTGTGGTGGAGCTTTAACTTCATGAGATACATTACTCCCTTCAACACGGTGTCTAATGAAATTTCCAAACGTGCCATGATGTTAATGTATGACAATATGATATAAATGGCAATATGCTATAATGACACCCGGCAAATGGTCAGCTCCGATGTGTGGTGTTTGAAGACACAGCTTTTCACGTGGGCGACCTAAGTTAGAATCTTTAGAGAGAGGCCATGATCAAAACATTATATAGCGGGCTGGCTGAACTAGGCTTGGTTAGTTGTTGCAAATCTAATGCGGAATGTTTGTCTCTAAATTCTGCTAACAAACAGAAACCAATCCACAAACACAGTTGGCTATCCACAAATAAGATACGTTTTTCAAACTCAAATGTCACTCAGAAATACCTCTTCACCTGATGAAATTTGGTTGCTTATTGTGGATCGCGTTTCATATTTACGGATCGTGAAGTATTTGTGAATTGTATACGTGTTTGTGATTTTTTTGTGAATTTTATACGTGATTCTGAATGTATGGACAACTGTGGACTGCGTTTCCTATTTACAGATCATGATGTATTTATTTGCAGAATTTGTGCAATTGTAAATTTTCATGTAGAACATTACAAAACTTGAGTCAAAATGTGTCACAAATTGGGACCTCTCCACACATAATGTGATCCGCAAATAGTGAATTTACTGTTCAAAGATGTGAGGGATAATCGCACATAATTTTCTATATATTCAAATCGATCCTTGCTTTGAAGTAGAATAATTTATTTATGGGTAGTGAAATATATTTGTAGATCAGGTTTTGTATTTGCAGTTCATGAGACATTTGTTTGTGGATGTAACATTCATTTGTAAATTGTATTTTCTATTTACTCATACACTTTTGTCCATAGTGTAGGTTTTAATTATTTGCATTCTGTTTTTATTTACATTTTATGCAGCTTCCCAACATTTGGGGAAATGTGGTTGTAACAGCTCCAGTTGTTTTTGTGTATTTGAGCCATTTATGAGATGGTCTATTCCAGATCTAATGCGGAATGTTTGTCTAAAAATTCTGTGAACACTTAAATTGACTTTTCGTACTGGCTCGCAATGGGAATCAAACTCAAGACCCTGAAAGAATCATACTCGACCCAGTGAAACATTTTGAACTGGAACCACTGTGTGCCATCTGCATCTTATTCCTTTTGCACCTCACCATCCTGTCATTGTTGTGAGTGGTGACACTCAATGATGAGGGTGGAGCTTATATCCCCACCTGGAAGTCAGCCCATTGAAACTGAAATGTAAAATGATCTTAAGGTCATGATTAGGCTGTGAAGTGGAGTTAACAGTATCGGCCAACACTAATCAGTAAATATTTTTTCCTCATAGAGCATGCAACAAGTTTGAAATACAGGCGCTGCCCAACCAATTATGTAATTTCAGCCTTTGAGGCAGATCTTCCAATTAGAAAAAGATTAATAACGAAAACACTAACCTGCGCTCAAGCCTGTGCCTGAGGAGCCATTATGATGTATTCACTGTTCTCAGTTGTGTGACATCTGATGGTAATATCAGTCTACTGAACAACTGATTTATGTGGTAGAAGGGTAGGTGCAGATGGTGGTTAGCCACGATATAAATGTATCTGCTCAGCTTCCCCAGAATGTACGGCTTATATGGCACTGGAAGGATCAATATTGTGCTGTGCTGGCATTAATGTAAGCCTCCCTGTTGAATTTAAGCCCAGCTAAACCTGAGGTGTTTCTACACAGATAGACAGACCTTGTCAGAGCTTACTAGATATATCCACCACATGACACGAAATTCTGATTTCTTCACTGACAGTTTTAAATTATGAAGATGTTTTAAAAAAGTACAGCTTATATTTAATGTTACCTTCTAAAAAAAAACACAACAAATGTAATTATCTCCAGAATAATTATATTTGCCCAAATTCTGCCCGGTATATGTCCAAAATCCTGCAGATGCCCCACATCACAAGTACGGTGGAATAAATATGACGGTTATTAGGAGTACAGGGACATAAGGGCTCATGGTTGAGCTTGACATTTTAAGTCATATGCTGTCATTGTTGTGAGTGGTGACGCTCAAAAGAAGTCAACCCTGTTTCGTGCCCTTTTAAAACATGCTAACCTTCTTTGTATTGCATTAAATTTGATATTGTCTCAAAAATAATATGATCCTGTTATGACAGCAAATAAACATTTGCCTCACAGACTAATGAAAAGACCTCTTCAAAAATAATCCATTGTAAGCACTTTCTCCCTGCTTCTGTCTGTCTTTTTCTCACTCCCTCCCTCCCTCCCTCTCTTTCACTCATTTACTCTTTCTCACTAAATATTGAGTCTGACCATTCAAATCACTGCACCATTTCATTGGTTGGCTTAGCCCATTTCTTCAGCTGAGTGGGTCTGAATATTCTGATGCTTGATTGACTTAGTTATATCCATGCAAGGCCTATGGTTGTGGAAACTTGTAAATTAAGAAAAAAAATGCAGAAATGGCACAATCATTTAAATTAAATAAGAAGTAATTGTGTTTACTTATACTTTTGTCATATTTAACTTTGTATTTGAGTCCATACATTGTCCATGTTCTGTATGTTATGGCACAATTTTGGGCTGTAGCTTTTGTTCTTGCTTTTCTCAGGGGCTGTTTGAAATATTAACTTCACTGGCATAAGGGCATAGCCCATGAAATTTGCTCTTTTAAAATTCCTTCATCAATCCTCACCTGCCTACTGCCTTAAGCCTTTTTGACTGAATGCATAATTATGCCAAACACTATTAAGCAACAATTCTGTTTCCTCTCTGCTCAACGAATTCTTTACGATTAATCCCTGTAACCATCCTACTAAATGACCACAAGCTATTTACTGCAGCTTACTTAATTGTTAGTGCAATAGATTTTATGAAGTTGAATTATATTTTGATATAGGGATAATATAAAAATATAGGGTTGTGTTCAGAATAATTCTAGACCAAGTTTTAATATAAGAATTCCAATTCTAAAATCCATAAAGATTGTAGTCATTTGTTAAATGTTTTGCCATGTGTATAACCATTGTTAAAATATGACAGAATGAGCTAATTAGGAATTGAATAGGAGATGGCTGAAGTTTCTGCACTGGAACATTTGGCACACGCTGCATTTTGCAGAGAGCACCTTTTTGGAGACAGATGGGCAATTTTTTTCACAAAGTACAGATTAGCTCAGCAGATATTGTTTTTTAGTGACATCCAGAGGTAAAACAAGCCATTCCAGAACACATCTAAGTGCAGTTTTTTGGTAGAGGATACTTTTCAATAAGGAACAGTCTGGAATTTCAAACAGGTGTATGCATTTTCCATACAGCATTGTATAACAGGTTAGTGTCCTAAAAAGGAATTGATGACAGCCAGATTTCAATGAAAGCATGATCTCAAGATATCATCCCAAAACGATATGAGCATCCTTTCTTTTCCTTCTGTATCACCTCCACTAATTTGCAGGTAATTTTGATGCATAAAAGACACTGCAGAAAGTAGGCATAAGAAAAACCTTTTTGACATATGAAATAAACATGGTTTATAAAATAATCATACCTCATTCAGCAGGCCAATAAATCCTACATTACACTCTCTTCCTTGACAACTTCCTGTCTCCTGGAGGCAAAAGTCTGCCATTTTGTCTGTGACTACCTTGCAATTTTTTTGTTCCTTTACTAGTTTCAGTAGTGACATCCTTTCCTTTTCAAGTCACTCTGAAGCCTTATCATTTGCAGGGGATTGTGGTTTATTATTTATTTACCATAATCTCACCATGTATGTATGTGCAGAATATATTCTTATTTACAGCAACAAACTGGAGGCATTAGGGTAAACTGTCCCCTGGGGGGCTCGTTTAGGGACATAACAAGGTTTTTCATATTATCTTCTCGGGAATTAGAAGCAGCAACCAGTTCCTTGGCCAAACACTCTGGACCAATAGGTTACTCTGCCGCCCCAGTCTGCCACCTCACATTTTGGTTTGTTCACTTTCTTGTAAGTCAGCTTCAGCTGTTGGGGAAGTCTATGATGTTCCTTGTGCTGGGTTTGGTAATTGCCCATTTTGCCTTCTACTTCCACCCAAAGCCCCCTTTATAAGAACCAAGCTCTCTCAAACAGGGATGCTTCTTTATGAAGGCCTATGCTACAACACTAAACTCTGATGCCGTTGAGGGGGCTTTGCACTTGTAGATTTAATCTAATATCTTGCTTAGTATGTCCCATTTAATCTTGGAGCTGATGCTAAGAATAGTTTTGTTTGCTTTGTAGAGGGTATTTCCTTTCTCTAATTGGACTTCTGTAATGTAAGAGAATGTTACTGCTGAAAATAATCTTCAGGAGGAGACAGAGAGTATTGTTGTATCATTCGTCTTAGTGGATGATAAATTCAAGGAGTCTTCATGGCCACCAATTGTTTCCAAGGACATGGCATGTTTAAGGAAATGGCAAGAGTGAGGAGCAATGTTCCCTCAAGTTTCCAAAATTGTTTTGGTTACTGAGCAAATATTTGGACTGCTGTGTGAAAACCTTTTGCAAATACTGTGAAATGTCCAACACAAATGCTGTGAACACTGAGGATGTACCCATTTAAAGTTCCAGTTTCAGTAGCAGATATGTAATTAGGGGTTGAGCATATTGAGCATAATGTAGGCCTATTAGAAATAGATTTCATATAAAATAACTTTTGTAGCCTTGTGTTGTGTTCCATGCAGGCCTACATTCGGCTCATGAGCTGTTCTAAGTTTTCTCCATATATTTCCTTCTAGTACAAATGTATCTTAGTTTCATCTGTCCAAAGAATGCTGTTCCAGAACTGGGTAGGCTTTTTCAGAAGTTTTTTGGCAAAATCTGGCCTTTCTATTTTTGAGGCTTATGAATGGTTTGCACCTTGTGGTGAACCCTCTGTATTTGCACTTGTGAAGTCTTCTCTTTACGGTAGACTTGGATAATTTTATGCCTACCTCCTGGAGAGTGTTCTTCACATGGCTGGATATTTTGAAGGGGTTCTTCTTTACCATGGAAAGGATCCTATGATCCTCCAACACTGGTGTCTTCCGTGGACATCCAGGACATTTTGTGTTTCAGAGCTCACCAGTGTATTCTTTTTTCTCAGACTGTACCAAACTGTTGATTTTATCCCTCCTAATATTCCTGCTGTCTCTGATAGATATTTTTTTTCTTTTTGCAGCCTAAGGATGGCCTGTTTCACTTGCATTGAGAACTCCTTTGAACGCAAGTTGTAGGTTCACAGCAATAGCTTCCAAATGCGAATGCCAAACCTGGAATCAACTCCAGAATTTTTCCCTGCTTAATTGATGATGAAATAACGAAGGAATAGCCCACACCTGTCCATGAAACAGCTTTCGAGTGTATTGTCCAATTATTTTGGTACTTTGAAAAAGAGGACTACTTATTAAAGAGATATTTACCTTCTAAACACTTGCTCCACTTTGAATGTGAATACCCTCAAATTAAAGTTGAGAGACTGCACTTTATGCTCATATTCATTGTTTAACTTTAACTTGAATTTATTTTGGAAAACAGTCAATATAACAAAACTTGTGTCAGTGTCCAATTTCTTCCATACCATACACTGCAAAAAAAATATGGGAACATGCAATCATCATAATATTACACCAAGTCAATAAAGCTTCAGGGATCTCATTCTGTCTATTTAGGAAGCATCATTTTTTTTTACAAATGCTCCATTGGCCATTGTTACGTCATTTTTTTCTCAACAAATTACACAATGTACAATAAAGATTTTGATATTTAATTTATTTATTTAATCGGGACCCAATGTGTGATTTAAGTGTTCCCTTTATTTTTAATAAATGCCCCACTGCATTTATTGTAGTTTAATATTTGTCTATTTGTATTAATACATTTTTATCATATTTTTGATATGTTGTAATTTAGTGTATTGTCTTGTCTTGCATTTAAATGGCTTTTGCCAGGTCATCCTTGAAAATGAGAATTGGTTCTCAAGAGACAGCCCTAGTTAAATAACATAAAAACAACCACACATTTTTAAGATAAATTTTTATTGCATCCGTAACATATATAGGTTTTTGGAAATTTGGAAGTTATTGTATGTTGTTGTAGAGCATTATAATGTACCTTAATGTAGCATATCATATAAATTCAGCTGTCACAGATTTATGTATGTTGAGTTACGTATTCCCTGCAAAAAGAATGGTTGTTGACCCAAAGCTGGCAGTAGTGGTAGTCCTCTCATCTCAGCTGCGGCTGTGCACCGTCATTCAGAAGTTGCATCACAGAGAAACCTACTGACCGCCAACTGGCTTCAGAATCAGAAGGATCCTTAATTTGGTTTTATTTACAAATGTAAGCTTCATGAAACAAGTTGAGCAAGTTGTTTTTGTCAGCAGATGTAAATATAGCTAAAGTATATAGCTGTAGTCAATTATAAACAATGTGCTTTGATGTTTTCTGTTCCAGCAACTTTTCAATCACTAGTCATGTTCTGTGCAGAAACCTGGTTTCCTATACGCTGTGTTTCCAATTCTCTTTGACCACCCCACTGGGTGCTTGAACCAGTGAACCTCTTAACACAATGACGACTGTCACAAAGCATTGTTACCATCACTTCACAAAAGCTGCAGCTTCATGTTCTCAGAGCAAGTGACATCCGATTGAAATGCTATCAGTGCCGAGCACAGCACTGACTAACCACTTTACACCCATTACACTCACCCCATTTGACCCCTCCCTCCAACGCAGCAACCCTAGCAGCTGGGGAGAGCCCAACTGAGTGATCTTGGTCAACAGGCTGTAATGTAAGTCTCAGCTCCATCCACCCAATGCAGGGTTCGAACAAGCAATCCTCTGACCATAATGAGCACTGTCACCCTCAAAGCATCATTACCATCATTTCACATAAGCTGTGCCCTTTGCAGAGCAAGGGAAACAACTACGACAAGGTTTCAGAGCCAGTGAAATAACTGATTGAAAGGCAATCAGTGCTGACCCTAACCCAAACTGACTAGCCATTTCACACCTGTTGTACTAGCTAAGTAGTCCATTTGTCAGTAATGTCATTAGTTACATCTAATTAAACAAGCTAGCCTAATGCAATGCCCATTCACACAGGTATTTTAAATGAGCACTGCATTATTTCTATAGGCTTTGTGTTAACTATTAACATTTGTAATTAACTATCTATGTTATGGAAGCAAGCATGATTATAAAAGTACATATTCTTCTGGTGTTTATGGCCTTATTTCTCCGCAATGTTGGAAAAGGTAGAGAGGAGAGAGTTCATGCTGAAACATCAGTTGGTCAGATTTGAACCCACACGGCAGCAGTACATATACACTGGGCAGATAAGACTGCTGGAGCCCTTCAGGTCAGGCAATTAGATAGTCACAGCCTAACAGAGCATGTTTAGTCGTTCTGCATTTGAATAATGCATTTCTAATTGTTTTACTTTACTAGCTAACTGTGTAAGCATGAGGAACATTGAGTTGTGCAGGGACATCTACATCTAACATTACGTTACAGTTTGACTGGCATTTAGGTTGACTAACATTTCTATCTTAAGTATTGTCTAAACATTTTTGGCATGCGAATAGGCATTGTACAGTACATATATAGTCTACACACCTGTGTTAAAATGCCATGTTTTTGTGATGTAAAAGAAAGAGACAAAGATAAATCATGTCAGAACTTTATCCACTTTTAATCTGATCTATAATGTGAACAATTCAATTGAAAAACAAACTGAAATCATCGAGGGGGAAAATGAAAAATGAAAACCTTACAATAACCTGGTTGCATTAGTGTGCACACCCTCTTATAACCTGGGGATGTGGCTGTGTTCAGAAGTAACCAATCACATTCAAACTCATATTAAATATTAGTCATTACACACCTGCCATACAGTTTAAGGGACTCTGCTTAATCACAAATAAAGTTCAGCTGAATTAGTAGGATTTTCCTGACATTTTCTAAGTTGCATCTCAGAGCACAAGCCATAGTCCGCAGAGAGCTCCCAAAGCATCAGAGGGATCTCATTGTTGCAAGATTTCAGTCAGGAGAAGGGTACAAAAGAATTTCCAAAGCATTAGATATACCATGGAACACAGTGAAGACAGTCATCATCAAGTGGATAAAATATGGCACAACAGAGACATTTTCCAAGAACTGGACATCCTTCCAAAATGATGAAAAGACGAGAAAAAAAGGTCAGGGTGGCTTTCAGAGGCCTACAGCAACATTCAAGGAGCTGCAGGAATTTCTCGCAAGTACTGGCTGTGTGCTGCTTTTGAAAACAATCTCCGATATTCTTCATATGAATGGGGTAGGGTGGCAAGATGGAAGACTTTTCTTACAATGAAAACTTCCAAGCCCGGCTGAAACAAACACCAAGTCTCCCAAAAGCATGTGGGACAATGCGTTATGGTCTGGTGAAACCAAGGTTGAACTTTTTGGCCATTGTTCCAAAAGGTTTGTTTGGCACAAAAACAACACTGCACATCACCCAAATAACACCATATCCACAGTGAAGCATGGTGGTGGCAGCATCATGCTTTGGGGCTGTTTTTCTTCAGCTGGAACCAAAGCCTTAGTCAGGTAGGAGGGAATTATGAACAGTTCAAGGCAATTTTGGCACAAAATCTTCAGGCGTCCACTAGAAGGCTGAAGATGAAGTTCACCTTTCAACACAATAATGACCCAAAGCACACATCCGTATCCACAAAAGCAAGGCTTCACCAGAAGAAGATTATCGTTTTGGAATGGCGCAGCCAGACCCCGGACCTGAATCCAATTGATCATCTGTGGCGTGATCTGAAGAGGGCTGTGCACAGGAGATGTCCTTGCAATCTGATAGATATGGAGCGCTTTTGCAAAGTTGAGTTGGCAAATATTGCCACTTCAAAATGTCCCATGCTAATAGACTGCTCCCCCAAAACATTGAGTGCTGTAATAAAATCAAAATGAGCTTCAACAAAGTATTAGTTTAATGGTGTGCACACTTACGCAACTAGGTTATTGTGAGTTATTCTTTTCCCCCTCAAACATTTCAGTTCCTGTTACAGGTCACATTAAAAGTGAAAAAAGTTCAGACAATTTCTCTTTGTCTAATTTTTTTCATCACTAACACCTGGAATTTCATTCAAACAGGAGTGTGTAAACTTTTTATATCCACTGTAGTTCCAGGCTAAACTATCTAGTAATACTTTTTGGAAGGAATCATGAGGAATACCTTGTGTTCATACTACTAGCAATGTTACAGCTGATTTTACAACTGTATATGCATCATATCTGTAAAACAACGATTGGTTCACCCAAGTTTGTGTCATATGTCAGGTCCTTGCAGTCACATCACATTTGTGTCTGAAAATGCCACCACATTATTACAGTAATATTCATACATAGTCAGAGGCAGAACTGAAATCAGCAACAGACACTGAAATCATCAGTGTTGCTGAGAACAAATGTATCGACTTTGTTGCCCAGATAACTTGCAGACTGAAATCGTAGTGAAATTGGTGGGTTCAAGTGTTGATATAGGTTTTCAATCCAGTTAAGTCACTTTTTTAATCTATTCGAGACATATAGACACAACTGAAATTAGGCATTTGAAAAGAAACACAACATCATTTTTTACTTTGACTGTTTTGTTATCCATAGAAATTACAATATCCTGATGTGTACTTTATATACCTGATCAATATTAAGAAATATACCCTGAAATTCTCTCCAAAGTATAGTTACACTGGTCAAGTGAAATGTTTGAAATAATCACAACAATCATGAACCAAAATTTGAACCAATATTGAATTGTTTATAGCCAGCTTGATTTTATGTATAAATAATGTGAGGTTACAAGTCATACTTAACCTGTCTTCTGCCCTGTAGGATATTTGACAGTAACCATTGAACCGCTTCCTCCTGTTGTTGTTGGAGAGACTGTGACCCTGAAGTGCAACTTCAAGACTGATGGAAGACTTCGAGAAATTGTGTGGTACAGGGTGAGTAAAGCAACAAGCTATAACAGTTTTTCCTAAATGTTTTGCCTCATGACCCTCAACCTTCAGTGCCCCCATACACACTCAAAAACAATGGCCTGTGATTAGGCCTTCAAGCGATGGATTTTCCTTCATCAACCACATAAATTGCAGTCCTACAACATCAACTAGGCATATGATTGTCACTCTAGAGTTCAGAGCGTGCAGGCTCAAACAGCCTGGCTACAAACCAAAAAACAGCCAGGTCCCAAAGCGTACTATAGCTAAGAGACTTTTTCCCTCACAGATTTTGTAATAGATTGCAGAGAATTACATGCCAGTGTAATGTTATAGCTTCCTTTAGACAAATAGCCACAGTCCTACTGTACCTAAAAAATCTAAATGATCAAGTAAGTATCCTAGTTAAAGGCTATAATTTTTGGGGAAAAGATATGCCTGTGGTAAATAGCACAATTGTTAAAAGTCAGTGGATATCAAAAGCCTACACACCCTTAAAAAATCATCTTTGGTTTAAGTTAAGGCTGAAATAAAGACCAAACTATGTGCACAGGATATTCCCTCACAATTTGAGTGAACTTAAAGCTTCCAGTTTAAGCATATGAAAGAGTCTAAACAGGACACAGTTACCTTATCGTTGTCTTCCAACTGTGAACCATTACATCCTTTTAATTTAATAAAAACATTGTAGAAAGATCATTTGTCAGGCTGGGAATTAGTAGGCAAATTAATGCCAAAGAAAAATCTACAGAATTATAAGTTAATGTAATGCAAATTATATGATCAGGGAGAGTGAGACCAAAAATCACTTTGAAGGGTCTTCAGAGTTCAGTTGTTGTGATTGTAATGGTTCTGCAAAATAGAGCTCTGCATAACAGTGGCCTGTAAAGGACGATGGCCAAAAAGAAGCTGATACACAAAAAAGCATGTTATCTGAAAGCTTGGCTGGACATAACATGAGTGACCAACAGGGGTCAACAGTGGTCAGATGTGTTTTGGGTGCTGATCTTAATCCCAATGTGTATCTGTGGCACTATAAAACTTATAGCTATAATTGCAGAGAACGGTGACTCTCACAAATAATAATGTGTGGGGTTTCAATTTAAAAATAGCAACATTTCTTCTTGCCATTTTTTATTCAGCAATATGACAGAATTGATCAGGGAAATTAATATTTTTGCAAGACAGTGTATCTTAAGTGGCAGTTGTTTAGGAGTACTTTTGTTATAAATGGAATACAAAATAAATAATTGTCATGTGTTTACATCAGATGTGCAAAACATTGTTTTCATGATAGCAGCTACCTGTGAACCATATCTTGCTTCCAGCAAGCTTTTCAGTCTTCTTCAGTAAGCTATTTAGCTAGCTATCTAAAGCTAATAATGTTACTGATAAAACAATCTATTAGCGAGACTACCTATCTAGCTAACATTGTATTTTATATATGAGTCTGAATTTGATCATGTCACTTCACCTGATTCTGTTATGTTTTTGCTACTTGCACAATTTTTTTTTTTTTACTGTTCTGCTGAATCTTGGGAACAAGGCGATTTACGCCATTAATTGAAAGTTTGTTGAGATGGGATGCCGTAACAAGACAGAACTGACTAAAACATTGAACTGTTGTCTGTTTATAACATGTGTTATGTATCACTCTATAAGGTAGAGTCAGGGGAATGCACTAGTCATCGCCATGTTCCACAAAGACATACAGACAGGGACGCCGACAGGAATCCCAGGGCCCGGGACAACATTTTACGTTTAGGACCCAATCCACTGGCCAAATGTTTTTAAAATAGCAATGATGTTACTGTTCACGAAACAGGTCATAAACATTTATTGTTTAAGGTTTTAGCTAGGTAGTACTAAATACCAAGATTGACTGACTAATAAATAATTGTATTTAAGCCAACCAAATGGCACCCCCTCCGAGGCCTGGGACCGGGACAACGTTACCGGTTGTCCCCCCCTTCAGCTTCACTGCATACAGAGTCTTTAGACATGATTATTTTGTCACATAGGCAATCGCCATGAACAAATGGTTGGAGTTGAATCAGGGGATTCTTTGGAAGATGTTGATGTGTTTTGTTGTAGGATGCTTTTTTATCAACAAAAAGTTAAGCTAATGATGTCAATCATCTAATTACAATGTTTTCTTTCCGCAGTGATATCAGGTAGCTTGCATGGGCATGCAGATTTGTTTGTTTTAAATGTCATGTTTTTTAGGTCTTATGATAGGAATACGGAAAAACAATAACTTCAAAGAACACACACTATAGCATTTTAATTTGTTTATTGGGCTCTAAAAACGAAATCAATGAAAATACACCACACATAAATCATTCCGACTAAATCCAATAGTATTGCTTTTATTTTGAACTTATTTCATGATGTTCACAGTAGGTGCTAAGGGTTGCTATCTCGATGCATAGAGCTGCTGATATGAATGGGTTTAATGAGCGCAGATGCGAGCTGCCCAGCTTTCTTGAAACTCAATGCCACAACTATTGCTACTATAGGAGAAAACAAAATGAGATTTCCCGATCTCAAACATCTAGACCTAATACTCAAGGACTTATTGACCACATCACCATTGACAGAAAATGCGATGTTTAAGAGCCCACAGTTTACAGGCTGTACATAAAGTAGACATTTTAAACAACTAATTAGTAAATTCCATGAAGTCTCGGCCTATAACTTGTATTTGTAAAATTCTTTATTAAATACAAGAACACAATATAAATTGTTTCCGATACACATGGCCTATCGGCTGCTAAAACAATTAAGTGCTCAGCATTTTTTGAGAATATTTGGCCTATAGCATGCATGAAATGAAATAGTACATGTACTTGATTGGAAATAAGTTAAACAAAAAAGGCCTTATCGTCATGCAGACAAAAATAAATAAAATATATGCTTTTTTGTATTCAATTATGGAATCATTTAATACCATTATTTATGACATGCTACTGCCATATTTTTCCTCAATTTTAAATTAATTCCAATTCACCTTTGCCTCTGATCTTTTATATGGGAGTACCGCCCATTCATCCATTGATGTCAGTCAGTGAAGAGTGATCGGTGCCTGAGCTCAGATGAATGCCTGCCCCGCTCTAATTTTGGCAGACTAAGTAGGAATACAGCGTATAAAAGCCAGGTACTGTAATTAGTCTCTAAAGGTTTTCAGTTTGTGAGTTTAAATGTTTGTCTATTTGTATAGACCCATAGACATCGCTAGGAATATTTAATATGAATCAGCCCGCCCCTAAATAAATCATTGTATCAGTCAATATATTTTTTCAGTGATTTCTTTTTCATGGCAACCATCTTAAACTTCTTACAAATTGTATAGAAATTGGATAGAATCGTGTTCTTTTGGCAGCATTTTCAGTTGAGATTGATGCTTTGAATGTAACTCACTCATCTGAAGTGAGCTCTTTTCTGTAAATAGTAGCTAACATCTCCATAATGTCGGCCACCCCGATTATTGGCCATTTCTAGTGGTCGGAGAAGTAAATCCTTTCAAGTTCAAAATGAAAATGCACTGGAAAAAACAATACATATTGCTAATCAATATACCCTTTCAGCTAGCCCACTTGCATTTTTATAGAAATGTATGGAGGCTAAAACTTTTTTTATATAAAAATGTAATGTATGGCAATTGTTTTAGCCAAGTTGCAATTCATGATATTTGACATGTGCGACAGACCAGATTTCATTTAACATTAAAGTGATTGTATTTTTTGTCTTTTTTATTAACTAGAAGGCTATCTACAACTTTCTAATAGACACTTCAGAGAATGCTATAATCTCTCTCTTGTAATACAAATAAAAAGCTATTGTAATGTAATTCAACAAAATAGTATGATTGCCAAAAATTGGGGACAGTGGTCGATATTAAGGGATCTATTTTCTGGCTAAATCACAAACCAACTTCCTGAAAATATAAATATTTCCCCTGAAATGTAAAAAAACAGTTTTATTTAGCTAATAATAATCATAAACATTGATGACTTAATAAAATGATTACATGATACAAGAAGATGTTTTTCAAAGTCGCTGGTGGATATGTCGATAATAGGGAGTTCTATGAGATTAGTTAGCCAAGATGTGTTTTTGAAATGAAATTGCATCACGCTAACCAAAAAATATACAAATCTGACTACTGTATTTGCCATCACAAGTTTGCAACACCATGCCCTGTGGACGGCGCTTGATTGAAGTCAGTTTCCTCCTACAACAGGACAACAACCCCATGCACAGCTCTAAACTGTGTAAGAACTTGTTACGGAAGAAGCAGTCAGCTGCTATTCTCTCGATAATGGAGTGGCCAACACAGTTACAGGATCTCAACCCTGTTAAGCTGTTTCGGGAGCAGCTTGACCATATGTTACATAAGAAGTGCCCATCAAGCCAATCCAACTTGTGAGATGCTTAAGGAAGCATGGTGTGAATTCTCTTCTGATTACCTCAATAAATTGACAACTAGAATGCCAAAGGTCTGCAAGGCTGTAATTACTGCAGATGGAGGTTTCTTTGATGAAAGCAAAGTCTGAAGGACACAATTATTGTTTTAATTAAAAATAAATAAATATTTCCTTGTCAATTGCTATATTTCCAATTCATTTTGCTATACTTCCTACTTAAACTAATTTCATGTATGCTTTCATTGTAATCAATGACATTTCTTGATTACAGTTGTGTAGTTAAATAAATAATTGGGCAATATAAGATTTGTTTGTCACGCTCCGAGGCAGAAGACAGGAGTCAGATGCAGGTGAGTGGCTTGCTTTTTATTTATTAAAGTGCAGGCAAGCTAGTAGGCCGTGAAACAGGCCACATAAAATAAAGAATGCTGGGGATTATCCCGGGGATTTACCAGTTAGGAGATCGTGCCTAACTGGTAAATATAAGGCAGCTCAAAAGGGAACGTTGACAAGAAACATTAACCCACAAAACCCCAACCTAACCAACAAACAGATATCCCTCTACACTAATGACAAAACAAGAAACAGGTGCGTCCGGTAAAGATGCACAGGGAGGGCGGTGGTTTCAGAAAGTCGGTGACGCCGACCGCAGGAGCCCCGGCGCACCAGTTGGTGGAGCCTCAGGAGACGGAGCGGTGACAGTATACTTTATATGAAAGGAACATTATGAGGTTTATATTATAATTGTGCTGTTACAGAGAGGTATAAAACCTTCCTTCTGAATGCTGGAGCTGTTGTCAACGGTTTTGTTAGATGTTGATGCCTGGGTCTGATTGATCAAAAGGAGGACAGTTGGAGCTCATGTTGCCTGTCCTCGCTCTTTTACTCTGCCTTCTCTGTTACTTCGCCTTCTCCTTGACCTACATCCAGTTCATAAACTTCATTCTTGATCTGTCCTGATGCTGTCATGTGTTTTTTCATTCCATGAATGTTGCCTCTCCGTTGTAAACTCTGCCTGTAATGGAGGGACATGGAGCATGTTTTGACCATTTGTACCTTTAAAAAAAGATCTTATATTTTTGAGTAAATACTTTTGCATTTGCATATACAATGAGAATAGGTTGCTGATATGTTCTTTATTAAATTGCTGCTTGTGTGCAGTGTTTTTTGTATATTGCTGTTTTATTTCATTATTATTTTCTGTCAAGCTATATTTTTGCTTATAGACTCTTAACTCTAACTACTTAGTTTTTCGGGTGCATGTCATGATAATTTTATTATACAGGATGATGCTGTTTTTTTCAGTGCATTTGACAAATAAACCTTGAAACTAATAATTGCTAAGGTTAACCTTTTATATCACTCATCACTGGCTGTGTGTGTCAAAGACTTCCTAAGCTAATTTATCCTTGCACCGACATGGAAAGAGAGTTGGTTGAAAGAGTTGTCCTAGAAAGAGTGTTATAGCAGTAGCCTACATGAGAGCAAGATGAATCACTTGCTGCTAGTGATGAAACTGAGATGTCGCAGGTGCAATTGACGCTCAACGTCCCCTAACTATCCATTAGTCTCTGGCCATCTGTCGTCCTTGTGGGGTTGAATCTTCATCCTCAGGTAGCCAAACTCCTCAGCTGTGTCAGTGTTAAACAGTCGATTGACAGTAGGCTGGTCTGTTAATATTTCATTGTGTAATTCTTAGTGTGGACCGATTTTTCAAGCAGCATGTAGGAGTTGTTGTCTTTAATACCTTGTACTCTCTTACGTTTTTTAAGTGTCTTTGATTTGATCGGTATCCCGGCTCTGTCTTGTGTTGACAGGTAGAATATTGAGCTGATCCTGAATGGATTTTTCTGATTATAACTTAAACAATGTGGTAGTCTTATCATTAGACTAGTTTGACCTTTTGCTGTATTTGCATAATTTACTTAGAAGGCTAGCTTCAGGACCAAATATATGGCCAGTAAACTGAGTGGAAGGACCAAACAGACCGAGAGTGTTGCTGGTTATAATGGTACACGTCATGATTGTATCTACATCAAGTGAATGTGCAGCTTTTGTGGTTGGGCAGTAAACGTAAACTATGCTTATGTTTTTGTCTCTGTTTCACACTGTTTATTTTCTCACTGTGTTTCTTGGTCTTGCCCTAAAAAATCTGCTAACTCTGCTCCAGACAGCTAACTTGGTTAAGCTCGTCAGCCAGACAAATTTATTTCATGATGTGAAGCATTTTACTTTATTTTACATTGAAAGCCTTTATCAGAGCACAATTCAAGACGATTTATAAAGGGTGTGCACAACCAAGACATATACAGTTTGTTTTTCTTTTGCTGAGAAATTATCTATTGTTTTTTCACTTAAATATTGTTGTCTATAAGGCTTTATTGAAGGTGCAAAAGGCCTGACATTATTTGTCTTGATTTCAACCTTTACATTAACAAATGCTTCATTTTCAATAAGGTTTGTAGACTTTTGAATTACACTATAGACCCCATCTGTCTAAAAGTAAGTGGAAGAATAGCCCACTGCTGGGTTGTGGAGTCCTTGATATTGCTGTTCTGGGTGCAGTTCTGGGTACCAAATAATGATGACACAATCTAGAAAAAACAAGATTTAAAAAATCCAATTAACAACCTCATAACATTATAAATGATCCAAATGTAATCTACGGGCAGGTTGTGGATTAGGCTTAATCTGTGTTTATGGAGGCAACACTATATGTACAGTGAGATATTCACACAGTGGATATAAAAAGTCTACACACCCCTATTAAAATGCCAGGTTTTTTGATGTAAAAAGATTTGACGAAGATGAATCATATCAGAACTTTTTCCACCTTTAATGTGACTTATAATGTGTTTTTTTAATTAATTATCAGTTTCTGCTGATGCATTTCTCTTAATTGTATTGTGTAAAATTAGAGCAAATTGACATTCGCTTGTTGCAATATACAAGGTGCTGATAGATGAAAATGAGTCCAAAAAGAACAAATAGAACAGATAAAATTATCTAATATCTCAATACTGGTTAATTACAGACAAGCTAACAAGATCCTAGTCTGGCTAATGTAACATGTTTGCTGCGTGTTGCACTGTGTGATGTGTGATGTTAGGCTAGGAAGATTATAACAAATCTTACCGCGCAAATAGTTTACTCATAATCTTACAGATAAATAGCTAGATGGCCAGCTGATATTTAACCTTCATGGACAGGTTACTATAAATATAGAAAGGGTAAAGCAGAATATGGATTTATGGAGAGAGGGTTTTTTTTACCATAGATTGTTGGTGGAAGCTGGAGAGGCTTTGAAATGTAATGAGGAAGACAAGCAGTTAGATTACACAACAACATAAATGAAATCGCTATGACTTATTATTTTGATATCTTTCTTCTGATTCAGTCTGACAATGATACTTGAACAGTGATTTTGTTTGTCCTGAAAATGTAACTTTGTTGTTTCACAAGTAAAAAGGTAAATGCTTCCTTATTGAGGCAATTAATTTAATCTGTGTACACCTTTTCAAGGTGATTAATTGGGCACATGCCAATCAATTACAGATGGTCAGGGTGCTAGTCACCTAGATGTATCACTAGATGCAGATTCACGCCAGCAGGTGGTAGCACACCTGAGTCTTTCTCACCCATCTTCAATCTCTGGACTCCCATTGGTTTTAGTTTGTGGGCTTTGAATTGACAAGAAGAAACAACTTTCACTTTGCCATAACCTGCTATCAGCTGAGAGCTGTAGTTCACTTTTCTGAAAGCCTCAGCCAGCTACAGATAATGGTTTTGATGCTACCTGTAGATGGTATTGGTTTTGCACCTGGTGTTGGCCAACTATCTGGACCATCTCGCTATTGTCTTAGTCTCTGTGTTGCAATTACTTTTCAAAAATGTCCTATCCATCTCCACTCTCTGCAAAATAGCTCATGTACCAACTTTCATTGGAATAACACTAGCCATCTCTTATTTCATTAAAATGTCAGTACGTAAATAATTGACTGTACTTTATATGGACAATTATGATACAAATGTTTTGCCATGACCAAATTATATTATATAAGGCCTACGGTTGTCTAAGGTTTGACCGATTATTGGCCTGGCCGATAATTGGATCCGATTTTCATAAATTGTTATTTTGTCTTATCTGAATGCTGATAAAATATAAAAGTTTATAAATCACATGTAAATAGCCAATCAACACTGTACCCTGAATTTGTGTGAGAGATGTGGGAAAGAGACATGCCTCGAGGTTCATAGCTGATATGAGAGGCTGATTGTTTATTGCAACGTCAGCAGAATGCTGACATTGCAGTAAACATTGTAATAATTATTTTTAGCATGTGTTTTTGGGCAAATGTTATTCAATTGAAAATATCTGAACTTATTGTGTTTTGGTGTTGCCTACTAGCAGAAAAAAGAGACACTGGAAACCTTTTTTTCAGGACCCCCATTTAATGAAGGGCAAAAGTGATTGCCATGGATGATCATATTTTGTAAGCATGAAACAAAAAATACTCTGCTAATAATTAAGCTGCTTGGAATGACAGGTTTCCTGTTTTCACATGTTAATGCATTCATAGTATAAAATAAGTGTACACACAAAAGACATTAAATGCTTTTTTGCTGTAACAAGTGAAGTATATTTTTGCCTAAATATGCTTGATACTGTCCATTTCTGCCTAAATCGACAGTATCGACAGTAATAATATATCCAACCAACACCAGGGATGACAGTGTGAAATACATGCAAAGCAAGTTTCAGTGTTGGAGGAACAATACTTTTCTACAGGTACTTTTCTGTTCTGTTTTCTAGTATTTAACTTTCTAGTATTTTAACTTGTTTAGAGGAACTTATTATCTTTGTGTTACTATAAATTGACACTAACATAACCATTTTACTGCAAATGTATATCATCCCCAAATATCAGTTATTGGCCTGTATGATTACTAATAATTGGTATTAGTCATGAAAAAAACAAGAGTGTGACATCTGCTCTTCAAACATTTTCCAAATGCATGGGCATCAATAATCAGTTGGCCCGCTCTTTGCTGCTATAACAGGCTCCAATCTTCTGGAAAGGCTTTCCACTAAATGTCGGAACATTGCTGTGGGGATTTGCTTCCATTCAGTCACAAGAGCATAAGTGAGGTGTGGTACGGATATTGGGTGATTAGGCCTGACTTGCAGTCTGCGTACTAATTCATTACAATTGTATTCAGTGGCGTTGATGTCAGAACTCTCTGCAGGCCTGTAAAGTCCTTCCACACAGATCACGACAAAGACAGTCTTTATGGACTTTTGTGCGAGGAACCATTTTCATGCTGGAACAGAAAAGAGCCTTCTCCAAACTGTTGCCATAAAGAAGCACACGATTGTCCACAATGTCATTGTTCGCTTTAGTGTTAAGATTTCCCTTCACTTGAAATAAGGGGCCAATCCCAAACCATGAAAAAATAGGCCTAGTAAAGGAAAATCGCAATCAGCTCTAAACCAGTCTGTACATGCAGTACGAGCATAGTGGTATAAATTGCTGACCAAGAAGGCCCATGGATGTATCTCCTCAATGAGATTTGTGGCATCTCACCTTGTGCTGTGCTTGTTCTGATTATGTCACTCTAATGACACGATACCCATATCCTTCTTTCTAGAACCTGGGCACTGCTGATGTGATGGTACTGGGTTGCTTGATGGCATGTTGAGTGCCATTCTGCATTACACTTAATCCACCCTAGGTTAACCTCTCCTTTCTCCTTTCCTCAACCTCCAATCCATCTTCCCTTGTCTTATACTACATCTCTCCACCCACTCTGAAATCATTGTGAAAGGATAATTTCTCTCAACAGTGTAGCCAGCGCAGCTAAATACCCGTAAACATAAGCAATCTTCCACTGACCTAGGCTTGTGTGTGCGTGTGTGTGTGCGTGTTTGTGTATCTCATATGGTAAACACAATTTAGATGGTTATGGCCTTTTAACAGCTAGTTTTATTGTAATTACTCAGGCCCAGTTGCTTATATACAGTTTTTTTTTTCTCAGTTTGCATAAATGTTTTATGTAGTTACATTAATTCTTACAGGAGAGGAACTGTTAACATGATCAACGTTAATCACTTCACCTGTGAGTGGTTGTGTTTTGGCTCATCTGTGTATGCACTCACTGCTGTGATCAAGTTACTCTGCATGGTTTCAGTTAAAAACTCTCCGGCAAACTACAGTTAGGTCTGGAAATATTTGGACACTGACACAGTTTCCATAATTGTGGCTCTATACACCACCACAATGGATTGAAATGAAAAAAGAGATGCAATTAAAGTGCCTTTCTTCAGTTCACTTTTTCATCTTAAATTCAAGGCGTTGAACAAAAATATCACAAAGTTTTAAATGTTTAGGAATTGCAACTATTTTCATACACAGTCCCCTTATTTCAGGGACTCATATTTTGCAACAGATTAACACAATCATAAATAGAATGTTCATTTTTAATACGTTGAGGATCCTTTGCAGGTAATGACTGCTTGAAGTCTGGAACTCATAAGCATCAACAAATGCTGGGTTTCCTCCTTTGTGATGCTTTGCCTGGCCTTTACTTCATCTGTCTTCAGTTGTGTGTTCGTGGGTCTTTCTGGCTTAAGTTTTGTCTTCAGCAAGTGAAATGAATGCTCGATTGGGTTGAGATCAGGTGATTGACTCAGCCATTGCAGAATATTCCACTTCTTTGCCTTCAAAAACTCCTGGGTTGGTTTCACAGTATGTTGTGGGTCATTGTCCATCTGTAAAGTGAATTGCTGCTCAACATACTTTGCTGAATTTGGCTGAATCTGAGGAGACAATATATCCCTATACAATCAGAATTCATCCGGGTGTTTCTGTCTTCTGTCACATCATCAATAAACACTAGTGACCCAGTGCCATTGGAAGCCATGCATGCCCGTGTCCTCACACTGCCTCTACCGTGTTTTACAGATGATGTGCTATGCTTCGCATCATGAGCCTTTCCAAGCCTTCTCCATACTTTTTTCTTCCTATCATTCTGGTACAGATTAATCTTAGTTGCATCTGTCCAAAGAATGCTGTTCCAGAACTGGGTAGGCTTTTTTAGATGTTTTATAGCTAAGTCTATTTTTGAGGTTCTTCTAATCTATAGTTTGCACCTTGTGATTAACCCTCTGTATTTGCTCTCGTGCAGTTTTCTCTTCATGGTAGACTTGGATAATAATATGAAGGGTTTTTTCTTTAACATGGGATGGATCCTACGATCATCTAAGTCTTCCAGGCCTTTATGTGTTGCAAAGTTCACCAGTGCGTTATTTTTTTCTCAGAATGTACCAAACTGTTGATTTTGCCACTCCTAATGTTCTTGCTATCTTTCTGATGGATTTTTTTTGCTGATGGCCTCTTTCCTTTGCATTAAGAACACCTTTGACCGCATGTTTTGGGTTTTCAGCAACAGCTTCCAAATGTGAATGCCACACCTGGATTCAACTCCAGACCATTTAGCTGCTTAATTGATGAAGCAATAAAAAACCTGTCCATGAAACAGCAATTGAGTCACTTGTCCAATTACTTTTTGTCCCTTAAAAAGGAGGGAGCTACATATTAAAGAGCTGTAAATCCTAAACCCTTCCTTCAATTTGTATGTGAGTACCCTCAAATTTAAGCTGAAAAATGCACTTCACTGTAAGTCCATATTCATTATTTAACTGTATCTTTAAGGTCTTTTGGTACACAGCCAAATATAACAACACTTGTGTCAGTGTCCAATTTTTTCTGCACCTAACTGTATATCTTATGTTACTCTTAACTAACAGCTGGTTTAAATAATTAATATTTTCCCAGGTTATATAACGTCCTCCCGTTGTGCAGATGTGCCGTTTATCTTACCCATCTCTTTTTCTGGCCCTGTGTTATCACCATGAAGTCTGACTAATTGACTATATTGCTGCCTCTTAAGCGCCATCCAGGCATATTTACCTCAATACAGTATTATGAGAACTCTGCATCCTGACAAATACTGTTGTAGCTAAATAAACTAGCATCTTAACTTTGGTAAATGTTTGCACATAGGCAACAAAAACATTATTGCACGTTACTTTATTTCATCCTGTTTTTCTTGGTTATCTGCATGTTTGGTGGGTACTTGCTATTTTTGCACAGTTTGCATGGTCATACACATTGAAAAGCGGGTGACTGGCAACAAGTTCATCCACGTTTTGTTGAACTCGTTCACTTTAACTGCTAAACCCCACTTCAAAGATGCATCACTTGACTTTTTTCAAATTTCTATGGACCTGTTTCAGCTTGACAGCACCACTATTACATCCAGTGGCCACATCAGGGAATGCATCGTTAAGAATTCAGCAAAAATGATACCAGACTTTTCTCAATCCAGCTAAATGTCTGACGTGACTAGTGACTAAAATTGTTATCTGACTACAACGTAAATTGACAATTGTTAGTGAACCGAGAGGAACAGAAAACGTCAATAAAATTGAAGCACATTTCCCCTGCTGATTATATTGGTAGCCAGGTGGGTTTGTAGCCAGGTGGGTTTGTAGCTGGAGGTTACGGTTTTACTAATAAAGAACACTAGTTCTGAGGCTAATGGTAACTTGCTTTGTCAGGATCCACATGATGCAGACAACATATTCCTGTGTGGAGTATTTATTTGCTGGAATGTTTCTCATTGATGAGCATTGCCTTTTTAAGTTTTACTATTGATTTATGCATTTGGTCAGACACATGCTATTTCCTCTGTTTGAATAAATCTCAAGCATTTACATTCAGAAATAACTGTTGATTGACAAGAAGAAGGGGATTTAGAGACTGACTGAAAGTAAGTGTTCATCTTCAAAATACATGAATACCCTATTACAATGTTAGCCTATTGAAACAAATGCATGTTTGCTGACACTTTCATTACCTTATGATGGCGTTGGGTTTATTTTTAACTAGTTTGGTTGCTGGAATCTGAAATAGTACATAGTTCCAACTGTGTGCTATTTGAACAGCTTAGTGATGTACTACCAGTGAAAACCCTGATGGAAATATGACATCCATATGTTCTCCAGCCACACTGATTAATGCATATATTATTAAGAAAACCGTGTGTGATGTATTTGTTTGCTTTGGTACTCAGCTTTTTTTTCTGACAAGCAACATTTTGACTTCCTGGGTCTAGCATTCAGCTAGCCAAGATTAGATTTAAATGGAGACAAACAAATGTATCTGCTTAAGAAAAAAATTCTTCCCAGAAGTAGAAACTGGCAGGTGGCAAGATGAATTTAAAACAGAACCTACTGAACATGTGCCACATGCAAGTGACTTGCCTGTGAGAAGTGTTGTAAACATTTCAAAGTCATGAAGATTTCTGCTAACTGTTAGGACAACTGTGTTCAATGATGCCATTTCATGAGGTTACTGTCATAAACAAGGTCACACATGACAAGCATACCTCTATATAAAGCTAATCTTTATTTTCCGTAATTGCTTTTGTGAGGATTTTCACAATTTTAAGCACACTTGAAGCTATTTTCATAATTTGACCATGTATGTTGCTGACTGTATGTGGTGGATTTAGATATTTGTATTAGTACTATAAATATTAAATATGAATTTTATTGCTATAAAAAGCTCTTACTGTATTTCAACATACAGTTTACGCTAATCCAGAGCGATTTAGAATCAGATGCCGCCAGTGGTCAGTGATAAGTTGATGAGAGAGTTGATGAATAGGAGATGGTCTCCTGAGATGTTCTGGAGAAAGGAGGAGGGAATGTGGGCAGCAGTGGTCAGACATTACTTAGTTGCAGGATTTAATCTGGAGATAGTATGTAATGAGTGGTTAATGCACAGACAGATTTGGTGTGTCATGGACTTTATGGCTCAATAAGCTCAGTTAATGAGGTACATAGGTACATAAGAAATGCGGTACATAAAAAATTCAAGTTGGTTTAAATAATCCACAGAGATTGAAAGTGGTTTGAGGCAAGAGAAAGGAGCTTGACATTTTGGTTGATAGTTGATTAAGCAGTGGTGAAGGCAGGGAGTGAAAGGATGACAGGACACTTGCAAGTTTAGCCTTCCTAGATTTTCGCTTACCTGCCCACTGTCCTGTTCTGTGAGCTTACATTGCTTGTCTGCTCTGTAGCTAAGTGCCTCAATCATTGTACCATGTGACTCCTCATTACATGGTTGCCCATACCATTACGGATCCCGCACCATGTTTTCTTTTTTTCTTTTACAGTTGCAGTTTTTACGGTTGACCACAAACATTTTGGGCAGATTTTTTTTTTTCAAATGTAAACCCATCCATGTATGACATAGGGTAACAGATTTCACCTAAAACCACTGAGCTTCAGCTGGAAGCCAGTGTAGAGAGTGAATATGCAGGATGACATGGGAGAACCTGGGTTGGTTGAAGGGGCTTGGTTGTACTCCGTGTGAGTTGAAGTAATCCGAACGTGAGATGACAAGTGCCTGGAGAAGTACCTTTTCTGCTTCCTGTGTGAGGTAAGGTCATACTCTACAAATGTAGAGCATAAACCTGCCGGAGCAAGTCACTACCTTGATGATGAGAACAACAGGGTGCGTTCTAGGGTCTTTGCTCTCTAGGAGGAGGTCACTTTTTTAAGTGGGGAGCTACTCTGTACATCATAATGACCACTGGGACAGAGCAAGTACTCAGCAAAGGTCCTTTGAGATGGTATCAAGAGGAGGAGGAGAAAGGGTCAAGAGGGTTAAGCTGTCAGCCATCAATAGCTGTGGGGTATCATCTGGTATGAGCAAGGGAAAAGCGGTTAATGTGTCCAAGTTGAGTAATCAGAGGCCCACATGGCTGAGTAAATGAGGTACAGAGCTTGTCAACATTCCTCTGAATGTGGATGACAAGGTCATCTGCAGAGAGGGTGTAACGTTGTGGAGGCAAGACATGTGCAGGGTGAATGAAAATAACTCGACCTTAACAAAACAAACACTAGAAAACTCGATATGACAGTTACACATGGCTTAAATAAAACAATGAGTAACAAGAAACACTAGGAAAACAGGAACTTAAACAGGGACTTGTGATTTGGGAAACAGGTGAGAGCAAAAAACAACAAAACAGGTCACTGGATCTCACTGGCAACTTGCCGTGCCGGGATGTGACAGAGGAATGATGGCGGTGGAGGAGGTGGTTTAGGTTTCCCAAAAATAATAATGGAACGTAGGAAACACTGTACCTCGAATAATATTCTGCCCGGTGACTCAAACCTTTTATTGATGGACGTTAACTGCATATATGTCTTTAAAAGAATCTAAACATTTATCTCAGGGGATGGTTCCTGAATGTGTGTATTACCTTTGGCAAAATGGCTGCATTCTGTTACATGCTATGACCATAATTATGCAATATAAGCTAACATGAATGCAATGGAATGATGACAAGGACAGTTGCTGCTGCCATGGACTACCCCAGCACTTCATCCTATTTTAATCTCAGGCTCTTTAACTTACAATGTCTTTAGTTGTGAATCTCATGGCTTATCTTGTGGCCCACCTTTATCTACAAATTCAATTAAAGCCAGTGGCACTATAAAAAGCAGGGGTATGCAAATGACTTCTCTTGGCAGTAGTACCTCACTTAGAGGTGAGAGTGCTTTGGAGTTGCCCCAGGGCAAAATCTATCACTGCCTAGACTATTCAGTTCAGAGTCAGACTGTTTTGTCCAGAGCCAGATATATGTACATTGTATATGTACCTTTGAACAGGCAGAGGATGGTTGGTGTGGCTCCTGACCCAAATGTAGTGTTTCTTTCCCTCTGGTAATTCTATTTCCTGACGGCAGAGAGGGAGGCATCAAATCCCAAATCCTAGTTTGAAAACTCAGACACTGTGTTGCCCAGGCAACAGGAATCTGTGAGCACAGTGAAGAGCTCTCTGACTTTGTATACACAGCAATATCCTTTAGGGTTTTAGTGTGCCCAACTCTGCTGTATTAAACCCCCAAGTGTATTTATGCCATTGTAAAATATCCTCCATTGGAATATAAAATATACACACATGCTAAAGTTTTATTTATTTTTTCCATCATTTTAACAAGTAACTAGGAATGTGAACACATTCAAATTTCAGCAACATACTGTAATCAATTACTGATAACCGTAAACTGTAGCGATGCCTTAAACACTAGGCTATCGCTACAGCCTTAACCACTAGGCTATCCCTACTGCCTTAAACACTAGGCTACCCCTTCTGCCCTAAACACTAGGCTACCCCTTCTGCCCTAAACACTAGACTATCCCTACTGCCCTAAACACTATGCTAGCCCTACTGCCCTATCTGCTAGACAACCCCCACTGCCCTTAACACTAAACTCCCCCTACTGCCCTTAACACTAGGCTATCCCTACTGCCCTAAACACTAGACTCCCCCTACTGCCCTAAACACTAGCCTATCCCTACATCCATAACCACTAGGCTATCCCTACTGCCCTAAACACTAGACTCCCCCTACTGCCCTAAACACTAGGCTATCCCTACATCCATAACCACTAGACTGTCCCTTCTGCCCTAAACACTAGGCTATTCCTACGTCCATAACAACTAGCCTATCTCTACTGCCTTTATCAAAAGGCTATTCCTACGTCCATAACAACTAGCCTATCTCTACTGCCTTTATCAAAAGGCTATTCCTATGTCCATAACAACTAGCCTATCCATACTGCTCAAACCGATAGACTACCCCTGCAGCCATAACCACTAGGCTATTCCTACACCCATAACAACTAGGCTATTCCTACACCCATAACCACTAGGCTATTCCTACATCCACAATCACTAGGCTGTTACTACAGCCTAAACCACTAGGCTAACCCTACATTCATAACCAGTAGGCTATTCCTACATCGATAACCGCTAGGATATTCCTACTGCCCTAACCACCAAACTACCCTTTCTGCCCCAATACTTTAGGCATTTCTGATTGAAGGACTGACCAGTGCCATTCGTTTTTATAGTTTGGTGCACACTGAGTTTGCTAATGCCTACAGATTCAAAGAACAGAAAACAGGGTGGTCGGCACAGTAGTCAGATAAGCAACCTATTTACATTTTCTGGACAATTGATGCCATAGTGAATTTGGCTGTTCTCAAAGCCTAGCTTCCCACATTGTCATACCATGTGCAAGAACGGGGTCAAGTACAGCGTTGCTTGTCAAAGACAAATGTCATCTATCTATTTTCTCTATCTCTCATTAGCTTGTTTCAGAACACAGGTGTGCTTACCTGTATCCCATTTTATTCATGCCAACATCCTGATTGCTTGTTGACTTATTATGCTTGTTCATAGTGTTGCACTTGCAATGGTTTGAGTGTTGTTATTGAATGGCTGTGTTTCATACAGGACACCATAGTGCTTAATGAAGACTGTTCTATGTACAGTTTGGGGAAAGAATTATGGAAAAAGTGAATAGTACTTTTGGGTTTGTGTACCTGGTGTTTCTTCTGGAACTTTGCGTAATGGGTTTGTGTATATTGTCCGTTGAATCAGTTTCCTAAAACAAAATTGAATTGTCTCTGGATCATGAAGCAAATATTTCAGCATGTTTCCTGAAGCACGTCCAACAATTTAGCTTTGATTGAATGGCACCTCTTACATACCATACGGTCATGCTGCTTCCATAACAGCTCAAAAGGGTTGAGATTCGGTGACTGTGCTGGCAACTCCATAATACACAGAATACTATTTCTTCCATGAGTAGTTCTTGCATAGTTTAGAGCTGGGCTTTGTGTCATTCACTACATAGTTTGGAGCTGAGCTTTGGGTCATTCACTCACCATTTTTAAAAACAATTTTTTTATTTAATATTTTATAATGAGTATGATGATACATTCTAATGTTTTTTGTATTGGGGGTGTGCATTCACATTTGTTGATGGGGTATTGTATATAATTGGGAGTCATCGTATTGGAGGATATGTTTTGCGTTATTGGGAGGAGTATTTTAGTTGAGAGTTTGTAATCATATTAATGGTTATGGTTTGTGTTCTTGGGGGGATTTGTATCGGGATGTGTACTTGTATTAGTGTTTAGGTTTTGCACTTATGGGCCACCATAACATTCTTGCGTAAATTCAAACTGAAGAATCTGTTTGTCTGTGTTGAATTCAGCCCCAAGTGAAAATAGAGAAGGTTGGAAAGATGTCACCATTGCAATTAAGCAGCTTGTTCTATATTACTTCATAATTTTATACTTTGCTGCATTTTTCACATACAATACTGGAAACACAGGGACAAAAGGCATAAGCTTACCTCTAAATGTATTGCAATTCGAGTAAAAGCATGACTTTGTTCCACAGTACTTGACATCTACTAAGCTAAAATCAACACTTATCATGTAGTTCCCTATGTCTAATACATTATACAATACCTGTAAGCGTAATTTATCTAAATGGAAATGTCAATATTTATAAATATATGTTTCTTCTTGTGATGATTACATCACAACATATTTAAGCATTTTAGTTGTGCAGATGCCAGTCCTGTTTTGGATTCCTCAGTGGCTTTTTGTTATCTGTTATGGAGAAGGAAAGCACGACATGCTCAAAAGAACATGGGTAACTTGAAGCTTTAACATCGACAATCTCCAAAGTAAAACCACAGCAGATTTTCTAAATCCATTTTTCTATCACAGAATGATCAAACATTAAAGTGATTACTAAGCGATTAGGAGTGGATGAGGGGCTGATTGTGACATTTGCATTAGAGAGGGAAGAGATTTCCATGCCAGCAGAGTCTTAGTAGTAGCCTGTTTGTAAATACAATTAATTTACTGAGTTCCGATGGGGACACTGGAAAGGGTGTAGTAAAGAACAAAAAACAAATGAAAAGTTTTTTTCTAGGAATAGAAATGAAGCCGTAAAATTTAAGAAATTTCTGTTGTTGAAAATATCTTAATTCAAATGCATGTGAACAGTTCATAACATTACAACAAATCTGAAATGTATAATGTAACTCAACAAAGGCTCTTTATATTTTTTTGAAAATGTACATAACCAATATTTTATATTACACTGTGTGCACAATTTTTAGCCACAGTCAGTTTCTCAAGATTTATTTTATTGTTGAACAATCAGAGTGCTTTATGTCAATCCAAAACATAATTGAACCTAAAAACGGAATGTGTATCAAAGGAAAAGTAAATTTTGATCTTTCACAGGGGATTGTATAAATGTGCACAATTATTAGGCAACAACTGGTGTGCACAATTATTAGGCAACTAAATTACAAAAATAATTTCTCCCAACTCATTGTTTACTCAAAATTTTTAAAGTAAGTGTAACAACAAATAATTAACACAAAATGACTAAATTTATTAAAATGTGTGCATTTTCAAAAAATATTCAATGACCAATATAACCACTCTTCTTTTCAATAACTTCCATCCTTGGAGTCAGTTCTTGATCTGTTTACAATCAATTACCGCTGAAGCAGCCTCACAAATGCTGTTACAAAATTTGTATTGTCTTTCCTGACTGTAAATCTCACGTATGAAAAGAGCCCACAAATTCTCAATAGGATTTTAGTCAGGTGGGGAAGGTGGCCAGCTCATTATTCTGGCATCTTTGAGGCCCTTGCTTGCTAACCAGCAGTGGAATACTTGGATGCAAGTGATGGAGCATTGTACTGCTTGAAGATTGTGGACGTTACTTTGATTTGTACCAGCACTTCACTATTAATTAGCATTGAGAATTTGTTGTGCTATTTCATGGCCTTCTTGAATACTGAGGAATTCTTCCTGTACCACTGCTTGAAGAAAATATCTTTCACAAATTGGCAGTGGGTATTGTTTTCAGTCCATCTTCAACCCAAAAAGGTCCAACTACCTCATCCTTAATAGCACCCAATACCAATACCCCTCTTCTACCATGCTGGCGCCTGACTCTAAGTGGTGCCGTGTCCATTAATGATCCAGTCACAGGTGCATCAAGAGTCACTCTGAGTTCATCTGTCCATAACACCTTTGAAAAATGTGCCCTCAGTTATTTCTTTGCCAAATATATATGCTTCAACTTGTGAATCTTATTCAGTGGTGGTCTTCTTTGAGCCTTCCTTACCTTGGCCATGTCTCTGAGCGCTTAATACCTCGTATTTCTGCACAGTCCAGGTAGGTTGCATTTCTGGAATATGGTGGCGCTGGAGGATAATGGGTTCCTGGTAGCTTCACATGTAATACTTCTCAAGTCTTTTGAAGTAAATTTGCATATTTTCTTCTCCATGCATTTGTTGCGCCCGAGTCGACTATTCACAACAAAACATTTGATTGTTTGGTGGCCACGCATCAATAATTGAGCTATTTCAAGAGTGTTAAATCCATCTGAAAGGCATTTGACAATTTTTTTACTTTTCAATGTCAGTTAAAACTTTTGCTAATTTTACCTGAGTTCATGAAGCTGTCAAATAATTATGCATAACATGATATAAGGTGTAATTCAATTTCACTACACAAATATGTATCACCTGATAATGATTCAATTCAATGAGCATTCAAGTTTATATTGTTTGGAGTTGGAAAATGTGCATAGAAATACTGATACGATCAGAAAACTCACTTGTAGTTGTGGTATTTTTGGATTTATTTTTTTGGCACAATAAGGACCTTTTTGGAATTTTAGTGTACTATCGCCTTTAATTGTGTTTGTGTGGGTGCGTGCATTGGAGAGGGTTCACAAATACAGGGGTAGCTTCCAGAGGAACACCTAAAGTGTGGGAGGCAGATGTAGAATTAATGCCACTGGTTAAATGTAACAATTTGCCATTAGAGACTTATTGGACCGTTATTATTAATATTGACATTTTATAGAGATCGGGATGTTGGCAATTTGGGCCCATACTGTACATGTTTTTATGTAATTGTGTAATTTCGTTGTCCATCTGGTTTCCAGAGACAAGATTACAAGGTGTTACCGCTATTTAATCCACCCACAACTCAAATGAAGTGGAACATCAGTCACATGATCATCCAGGTGAAATCTGCCTCCACCCAAAAAGGCCCACATTGCCAGCAAATAATTGGTCTAGAATACAAATAATAATGACAACATATTCTAACCCAGACTCCCCTCCCCAAACGACTTGCTGCACATCTGTTGTAACCTAATTTCGATGTAAATTGTCTTTTTCAGCTGGTGATGTTTTACAAACATTGTAACTCAAGTGAGTTGCAAATTCAAGTGTTACTGACAGACAGAAAGTGATCACGGTAGCATAGGCGAGAACCTACACCTATTTATAATCATCATTTCTTTCTTGTTTGTCCCCCATCCTACAAAGAACTATTGTGAAAAAATAGTTGCTGACAAAATCCTTTCTACCATAATGTTTGTGAAGAAACACAGGCTTTACTAGACTTTCGAGTATATTAAATGATACCGTGGTGGTGTGAAAAAGTGTTTGCCCCCTTCCTGATTTCTTACTTGTTTGCATGTTTGTAACACTTAAATGTTTCAGATCATCAACCAAATGTAAATATTAGTCAAAGATAACACAAGTAAACACAAAATGCAGTTTTGAAATGAAGGTTGTTAATATTAAGGGAAAACTAAATCCAAACCCACATGGCCTGTGTGAAAAAGTGTTTTCTCCCCTGTTAAATCACAACTAAATTATGGTTCATCACACCAGAGTTCAAGTCCTCTAGCCACACCCAGGCCTGATTACAGCCACTCCTGTTCTCAATCAAGGAATCACTTAAATAGGACATGCCTGCAGAATTGGGGAGTAATGGATTACAAGTAATTACGTAATTACAGTAACTGTAATCGGTTACGTTACCAACAAATATATTGTAATGGGAATACAGATACTTTAGAACAAATGTATTATTTATTTTAGATTACTTCAATTGAAAAAGAATAGGTGCATGAAATAATTATAACACGTTGTATGTTTGAGTTTATTATGTAATGTTATAAAAACATATGAATTGCACGCCTCAGTTGTGTACGTGATCATCATGCACGCCAAGGTGGACGCGCATGACCAGTTTAGTGATGGAGGAAGCGCTAGTTAAAATGTCTCCGGTGTTGACTGTTTGGATAGCTGGTCAGAACAGAGTATATATTCGATAGTATTAGCCAAGTCACCGAACAACACAGCCTGGAGGAGTTGCATCTAAGAACATCTGCAGGACTTGTTTAATAGATTAGGCAACTATTTGCTAGATAGCTGTAACAAGGCCCAATCTAACAATATATAATTTGTTACCAAACATTTTAAAGTTTTACCATGAAAATGAAAATACTAAAATGTGTGTTTGAAAATAAACGTCAATGTATCAATATTTTATTTTTGGTTGATGGAAAATCAAGATAATACAAGACCTTTAAATAACCATTGAGATATAAAAAATCCTGTATAAAATCCTGAGCAAACCCTGCATCGCAGGAATTCTGTTCATGAACAACACATTTTTTAAACGCAAAGCATTCAAAACAGACATGAGATTTGTTGTTACCGATGCAACCTGGATGCTAGGGGCAGTATTGAGTGTATTCAAATTTTAATACAACTGCTAGGGCGCTGTGGGAGTGGATGGTGGGCAGTTGGAAATGCAATCGACTTTGATGGTCCATCAATAGGAGAGACTTAATTTGTTTCTGTTAAGAGGCGTTTTCTTTTTCTTTTTTTTTTACCTTAACCTTCACACTAACTATAACCAAACCACATTTCTAATAGCAGTATTGTGACTCCTAACCTTAACCCTAAGTTAACCATAACAGGAAACTTTACATTGAATTCGTATTGAGACATTTCGTATTTCAAATTGATTACGTAAATCAACAACATACCTACTCCAAGCACTGTTGATGATGATGTGTTCCCCTTTATGGCCACAGACCTGTTGTTTTCAAATGGATACTTCTAACAGGATAATGTGCTCCCCTTTATGGCCACAGACCACCAACACCAGAACTTGGGATAGGCCTATGGTGATATTGAACATAAACAAGTTCTACAGATTAGTGTATATGCAATTTAATTTCTGCAATACGGTGTTGACATGAGCATGTTGTACTGCATCCTTGTAAGTGATTGAACAACACTGTTTGGATGTCTACATATGCTCTGTATGTGCTGAACCACAACATTTACTGTGAAACTAATCCTAAACATCTTCCCCACTGCTCCTTTAGAGGCTTGTGAGGGAGAACATATGTATGTATGGACCCGCTTGACAGACAATTTAACAGAAAGGCTGAAGATATTGACGTTATTGAGGAGAATCCCTCTGTCTACACCTCTACCTTGTTCCACAGTAATGTCAGTGGTAGCTTTTTTTCACACATTTATGCATCAAATCTACCATTCCACCACATCCCAGATTTGCTCTATTGCATTGAGGTATGGGGACTGTACAGGCCAATGGAGTAAACTGAAGTCACTGTCATGTTTGTGCAACCAGCTTGAGATGACGCATGCTTTGTGTCAATGCACATTATCCTGCTAGAAGTATCCATTTGAAAACAACAGGTCTGTGGCCATAAAGGGGAACACATCATCATCAACAGTGCTTGGAGTAGGTATGTTCTGGCATTCAAATTATGCTCAGTTGATATTAAGGGGCTTAATATGTGCCCAGAAAACATTCCACCAACAGCCTATTACATTGTCAGAAGGCACAATACATCCATGGAATCATGCTCTTTTCACTAAATTCTAACATTACCGTCTGCTTTGGAAGTGATCCTAGTTAAGGATATTGAACTACACATGTTGAACTGGAGTATTTGAAAGGTGGTGGTTAGAATTTTCTAAATGCGCCAACTGCTGCCTGGTGATATGCATTCAATACGGGTTGATGAATGTAAATAATATTTACTAATCCATTTGGACCAGAACAGTTTAACAGGGCTAAAGGAAGAACATTTAGTTAAATCTATTGCTTTGTGCCCTGATACTTTAAATAAAATAGTTGCTGTGGGAAATTCAAAAGTAAACTGTTAAGCGCTGGCATTCTACTATAAAATGATAGAATTCTGCTATAAAATGTAAAGCCATCCCCTTTAAGATGTGGCTAGTTACTGTTGTTAATACAGCAAATTGATTTATGCATTGCTTATTGTGACAATATCAGCATTTTGCAATGAAATTACATGTTTTTCTATACCCAATTCAAAACCACAGCCATAAAGTATGATACATTATGATCCTTTTTTATTAACAATTTCCATTGTAGTGTAATAAAAAATTGCAAGGATATTTTCACACTTCATTCAGCTAATGCTTGTGCTTTGCTTGTGACACTGTCTGTGATTTATTTAGAATTGTAGGCACACTTAACCAGCTCAGCTACCAAAGCATTCTGCAGTGATACAGCATCCCATCGGGTTTGTGCTCAGTGGGTTTTGTTTAACACTTTTTGGTTACTACATGACTCCATGTGTTATTTCAGTTTTGTCCTCA
Organism: Esox niger; assembly: GCA_016801105.1. Lineage (NCBI taxonomy): Eukaryota > Metazoa > Chordata > Actinopteri > Esociformes > Esocidae > Esox > Esox niger. The sequence goes on along the minus strand of JACXGJ010000806.1, from coordinate 7,978 downwards.
CCATTATTTGAAAATGTGGAAAATAGTACAAATTAAGAAATAACCTTGAATGAGTTGGTGTGTCCAAACTTTTGACTGGTACTTGTGTACAATAAAACATTAAATATAAAAATAGTCTAGAAGGAATTTTTCATTATGTGAAAGAATTGCAAGGTTGTGTGAATTCATTCCCGTACGTTCTGGAATGTGTTAATGCCCTTTTTAAATGCCATTTTATTTGTGTATAAAACAAATAACAGCATTTTCATTCTCTGAATGGGAATATCTTCTGATATCAACGTACCGCTCCGCAGTCCTCTTACTTTTGCCATGTTATTATGCCACATGAGTGATAATAAGTTGCTAACTTGCTACAGAATTCAATGACGAGCTACACACCTCATGAGGATTCTGACCACTCAAATGTGACACACGATTTAGAATGAAATAGGACATTCACCTTTGATGTCCTTGAGCCACATACAATGTAACTTTGGTTTCATTGTCCAGCTGAAAGGTAAATTCCCTCCTAATCTTCATTGTTTTGCAGACCAAAGTAGTGTCTTTTTAAGTATGTCCCTGTTTTTCCTGACCCACTCTTCCTTTTATTGTATTATGATACCCATTCCCTTCTGATGAGAAGCAACCTTACTGTAAGGTAAGGTGTGTCTTGTGGCATGTGAAGTTTTTGGTTTGCACCATATATAGTGCTTAGATCTCTATCTTGGTCTCATCTGACCTGCATCAACAAGTACGGTGTTGGGCGAATCCAGCCGGTTGAGTATAGATCCAAAAGAAGAAGAAAAATAGTTACACTGTCCAAATAATTAGAAGGCTCTGTGTGTGCAAAGATCCAAAATGTATTATCAGAATAGGATTGATCTTGCTTTCATTTATAACATTTATGTCTGACTATTCTGTTCTTTTGTGTAAATGTTATTTTTTTTCTGGTAGCCATGAATCATTATCTGTGTTATAGTGTTTGCCTGTCAGGCTGCTTTGGTAGCTGATGACATGCAGAAACAAGATAACAAATCCTGTGATAATAATAATAGAAAACCTATACTAAGCCACATGCATTCTTCCTATTTGATTTTTGACTGTCAGCAAATTTCATCCTGACAAATTGAATGATAATACTATCTCAGGTTGCTCAATGGGTTAGAGTCAACCTAAGTAGCAGTCCAAAGGTCAAATCCCATTTCAGGACCAGCACCATACTCTGGCAATACCAAATGTTGTAAAGGAGGTATACTCAGTAATCAGTAACATTTTATATAGTAACATGTCTCTATTTAGTAAACCACAATTATTTCCTAGACTAAGCAAATTAACATCAGATATTTCTGACTGTGTACAGACCACCTCATGTTCTTCACATTTCTTATATATGTTTGAGTTAATTTACAATTAATAATTATTTGTTAGTTGTTTTACATCAATCCACAAACAGTGCCCCATAATGAAAAAGCAACAAAAAAATATATATATATTTATGAACAATTTAATATCCCTTACATATCAATACAGAAGTATGCAGACCCTATATTTAGTACTTTGTAGAAGCACCATTAGTGACTATTAAGTCTTGGGTCTTCTTGGGTTAGCTCATACAAACTTTGCACACCTGGATTTGGGCAGTTTCTCCCATGCGTCCTCAGATTGGATGGGGAGTGACAGACTTACCCCAATGCCACTCCAGTGTTATCTTGGCTGTATCATTTGGGTTGTAGTTGTACTTAAAGTTAGCCCCTTTACCATTAACTCCTGATTGATAGTGCTCCCATCTCTGCAGAGAAACACTGAAGCTCTGTTAGTGTGGCCATTAGGATTTTGGTCACCTCCTTGACCAAGGCCATTCTTGTCGATTACTTCGTTTAACTGGACATCTTGCTCTAGGATGAGCCTTCGGCGGTTGCAAAGTTCTTCCTTAACAGATAACAGAGCCCACTGGGCTCCTGGGAACAGTAAATAAAAAATGTAATACATGTTTTATAACCTTCTAGGACCCTAGTTCTTCCCTAGTTCTAGTTCTATTCGAGCGATTTCTTTGGAATACATGGCTTTGTTTATGCTCTGACATCACTATAAAGTGTGGGACCTTACTGCATAATTCTGGGCTCAATTTACAATGTCAGTTTTTATTTCCAACAATTTGGCCCACATATTTCTAAAAACGTTTTTGCCTTGTCCTTATAGGGTATAATGTGTTGATTTTGGCAAACGTTTGGTAATCAATTACAAATTAAATCTATATCACAACAAAATGTGGGGAAAGTGAAGTGGTTTGAATGCCTTATTTATGGACTGTATACTGTATGTTTTGACTTGGATTATGGAATGTACAGTTCCAGAAAAAAATAACAGACCACAACACCTTTTTCTTTCCTTTTTGAAAAGTGGTCTCTTAATTGTATTGCAAGGTGCCAATATGTCAGAGCCTGATTGTTGGAATGCATCTCTAAGCATCTCTATGTTCAATTTTTGTTGGTCCCCAGTTAGAGGCAGCTGCACGGCATTGTCTGTAATTGGCGCTCCAATTAATCTAACCTGTAGTGTGGATTATTGTTTGTGCTCTGCCCATTGGAAGCTCTTGTTTGCAATAACTCCTTGTTGTTCTTTTGTATGTAAACCAATAAAAGAGTTTGCCCACAACATCTCTGCGCCTCGTGTCCTGTACTCTGACCGCGATACGATGACTTGGTTATCAAGCGATTTGAGAATTTTCAAGTTTTTGAGGAATTCAGACCAACATTAATGCCATACATATTTTTTGTTGAAAAACAATAAAAAAAGGGTTTTTTCAAAAGCTATAAAAAGCCATGGTTAATCTGTCGCCACAAGTATTTTAATATGCTGAGAAAATTTTGGTAAGCTGTCTTCCTTAACATCTTCCAATATTGTTGATGTTAATATTAAACAACACGGTACCAACATTTTAACCTTGAGGAACACCTGAAGGGCAGCTCTGCCTTAACACCAGTTCATTTTGACCGGTAGTTTACAAACCAAATCAATGTCTGTACCAGCACAGTGTCACAGGTTTACTGTTTTTCCTGTATCAAAAATTCTGAGAGTTAGGCTTAACTTAAAAAAAAACGTTTTATATTACATATTATTATAATTATTTTGCCTACCACTCACCACTTCATCTAGGCATACATCTTTTCATATTGAGGTAGTCAGAAAGCAAACTTTCTGTTTTTTGGAACCAATGCTTTCTGAACTCACCTACAACTTGTTTATAATTGCCATAATAAATAATTATTTAAGGCTTGTAAATTATTAGTAGTATGAGAAAACGAAGCTCAAACACATCATAATGGAGCATATAATTAATAAATAAGTTATTAAATACTTATACAGTGCTACTTGAAAGGTTGTGAAACATACAGGAATCCAAATTCTAAAAATTACTTGCCAAAATAAAGGACACTAACAAATATCACATTTCCATTGTTTATTTAGCAGAAGTGGATTATTTCACAAAACCTCTGTGCTTAAATGTGTACCTCTTCATTCAATATCCTGTGGCACCACCATTAGCAACGATAACTTGCAGCAAATGTCTACTATAGCCACTAATACATCTCTGATGTTTATTTTTGCCCACTCATCCTTACAGAACTCAGCCAATTGAGTGAGGTTTGAGAGGTGGCACATCAGCATTTCAATTGGATTAAGGGCATGTCTTTCTCTTGACCCAAAACACAAATCTTTCTACTGAGACAGTCTTTGGTAAATTAGCTTGAATGCTTTGGGTCGTTGTCTTGTTGGAAGACCCATTTTAGCCCAGTTTTAGCTCCTTGACTGATGGGCTGACATTTTGTTAAATAATCTTCTGGTAATCTTCAGAATGCATGGTTCCTTTAATGATCGACCAGCAGTCGACCAGTTCCAGAGGGGGAAAGGCAGTCCCAGATCACCACCATGCTTTACTGATGGGATGAGGTTCTTTTGGTCATAGGCAGTGGTCATAGGCAGTGAAAGGGCAGCCACTTATATGCCTATTTGCTTTCATGTTAGAAGCTATCTATTTGTAAATTATTTCTCTTACTGTGGCCTGATGGATGTCAATTCTTGTGGTCTCACTACCTTCTTCCAGATGTCTTGGTGTTATGTGTTTTGCCTTCACCTTTATGGGTAACAACAAAATGAAAAAAAAAAAGTATTTATTTCTCTAACTATTTTCTAAAGATCCCAAACCATTTCTTAAAGATCCCCCTTTGATTAGTTATTTATACACAGGATTCTATTTACCTGCTTGATTTAATCAATGCAACTTATTTTTGCACTAGTTCTTTTTTTATTTAGTTGTTAGCAAAAATATGTAAGAAATGCTGTGTATTAATAGCTTTTATATATTTGGGCTTTTTTGTTGGAATTCACTTGGGTATTTCCCTGACGATAATAACATTGATGTGGGATTTTGCTTGGCTCCGAACAAAATAATACTTAGCTTGTCTGATTTGTTTACATATTTAACTTATGGTTGTGAAATGTAAGGCTCTGTTTTGTTTTTCCATTTGTATTGGGTTTTGCAGCATTACAAGGCCGTTTTCATGATGGTCTTTAGTTACACTTCTAATTTTGTATTTTAATGTTCTTCTGATTAAGTTTTGGGTATTTCTATGTTTTTCATTTTCTGTTCTTGTTGATTGTATATCCATGCTTAATTTCTTTTCTGGTTCAGTTTAAATCTATGGTCTGTTTAGCCACCCCCCCTCAATACTTTCATTTGTTTCACCTGTATCTGAGCACACCTGTCGCCATCATCTCCCCTATTTAATTCAGTTCAACTTCTCCTGTCCTTTGTGAGGTATTGTTCCTCTGAGCATATTACTAAGCCTTTTCTTGGAGTGATTTAGTAGATTTCAATGTGTACTGACCAGTGTTTCTCGCTTTTGACCTAGATTCTAGACTTCCCTTTTGTACCTTAGCCTTTTTCTGTTTGATGGGCTGACTTGTTTGGACTTTGTTCTGCCTTTTGACCCTATTTTGAAGTCTACTCTGTTATTGCAGTTGTTTCAATATACCTGCTGTGCACTGTGCATGAAACCAGCTTCTTTGCCTTTGGTATTTCGTTCAAGCATAAAGTCAAGGGAGTTAGCATTTTATAAGTAAATCTAATTTTCCAACATCAAATGTGGATTGAAACTGGGGTTAAATTAACCAAAGTACAAAACGAAATAGTAATAACAAAGGGGAGGAAAACATGGGGTGCATAAATGCAACAGAGAATTCAGTCTGTAACTTGAACATAAAGAAGATCTTATTAGGCACAGCAACACTTTTTTCTTACAGACACATGGATAGAGGTGTGTCTATTACAATTATTACAACAGTGCTTAAAAATGTACACAATTTTCAGGATCCAAAGAAGCGGTTTTATAGCTTTTATTATCAACTTACTAACATTATGGTTAACAATATGGTTACAACACAATTGTTTTTGGGGAGAATGAATAGCAATTTTGTCCTGAAACAGAATCTCGAACAGAGCATATTGTAGCATTGCTTAGAGACAGCTGTGTAAGCATGTAGTGCAGCTGAACTGTCTCGCTAGCACTGACTTGCAGCATTACAAGGCCATTCTTGCTTTATGAAAATTTGTTCATTTTGTGGAATTATATGAATGTATGTTTCATTGGAAGTTAAACGTGGCTAGATAACGAGAACAACAGAAACATCTGTGTCTAGATTCTCTCTCTGTAGGTCACGCTCTGCTAACCTGAGGCTGGATATAATATATGTGCTCAAACACATTATCAAACATCACAACTGTCGCTCAATTTGATGCTAAATCATTCATTCTATTGAAGAAGACAAACTATTTACACTCCTACACAGTGATACAGTACAGTCCCTTCCTACAGGCCACCTTAAAACGGTTTGTATTTCAGGCTCATATGCACTGTCCACAGTTGCCTGGGCCAAGGTGATACCTCTTTACAGCTATTGTGGGTGTCAATGCATGTATATCGATTATTATACCAATTGTGAAAATACAGTAAACCTAAGATCCCAGGGTTTAGATGGGGACAAAATTGTTTAATTTGCCATGCACATTTTACGCAAGAGTGCACTCTGATTATAACACATCTCTGGAGTATTCCTGGCATTAAAAGTAGTGGACATTTGTTTTTTAGAGCTTTGCTAATTCACTGAGCCAATCAACTGTGAAATACAGTGGCAGTAAATGCCAGGACATCCTTTGAGATTTGCTTTTGGGTGGAGCTTAAGAACATTGGCAATTGATGCATTTTTATAGGAGGCAATGAAACTGTCGAGGCCTGGACTACGGAGACATGAGTCCTCTTGTGGATGCACTCTATAGTGCCATTAAATAGGTCCTATCAGGTCCTATACTTAACTGCACACACTACACGCTCAGTAACAAGTAGTGAACAAGAGAGCTCACTGAATATCTGTGACTCTCAAAAGTATTTCAACATTAAATCAAAATGGATTTAACTCAAGAGTTTTTTGCCACTGATTCACACAATACAAAACAGAAAATAAGTGCATACATTAGTTTTCACCTTCTTTAGTATATATTTCATATGTGGACCTTGGCAGCAATTATAGGCATTACCAGTGTTGAACAACAGGACCTAAACAAATGTGCCCATTCTTTGCAAAATTGCTCAGAATAGGATGGTAGGATGGGGACCTTTTGGTTTATAGCAATTTTCAGCTCTTTCCAGATGTTCTTTATTGGATTGAGGTCCACACTTTGACTGAGCCACTCCAGGAAAAATTACTTTGTTGTTATCATACCACTCCAGTGTTGCTTTGGCTGTGTTTAGGACATTCCTATATACAGTGGATATAAAAAGTCTACACACCCTTGTTAAAATGCCAGATTCTTGTGATGTGAAAGAATGAGACAATGATAAATCATGTCAGAACCTTTCCCACCTTTAATGTGACCTATAACATGAACAATTCAATTGAAAAACAAACGGAAATCTTTGAGGATTTTTTTTATTAAAAACTCACAATAGCCTGGTTGAAAGGTAAACTTCATCTTCAGCTTTCTAACGGATGCCTGAAGGTTTTGTGCCAAAATTGCCTCTTATTGGAATTGTTCATTTTTCCCTACACCCTGACTAAGGCCCCGGTTCCAGCAGAAGAAAAACAGTCCCAAAGCATGATGCTGCCACTTTTGCTGCCATCAAAAGTTTGGGGTCACTGAAAACAGTCATGCAATGAGTTTAAATATGAAAAAATAGCCAAATGAATATGAAATAATCATTGACAAGGTTAGAAATAATAACTTCCAATTGAAATAATAATTGTGTCCTTGAAACTTTGATTTCGTCATAGAGTCCTCCATTTGAAGACCTTTGGCATTCTATTTGTTGAGTTTTCAAGTTGCCCCCACAAACATTTTACCACCACCAAAGCACCCCCAGAACATAGCATTGCCACAACCGTGCTTGACAGATGGTGACAAACACTCCACCAGCATCTTTTCATTTGGTCTACATCTCACAAATGTACTTCTTTGTGATCCAAATACCTCAAATGATGTCTGTCCAAGATTTGTCTGGCCTTAATACATTTTGTAATCTTCCACCGTCCAGTATCTGTGTTCTTTGTCCATCTTAATCTTTTCCTTTAATTGGCCAGTCCGATATATGTATTTTCCTTTGCAACTCTGCCTCGAAGGCCAGCATCCAGGAGTTTCATCTTCAAAATTGCAAAAGTGCTTAATAATGATCAATTTTCCATTTATATTTATAAACTTGGAATAGGAAACACAATGTGCCATTGGAAAATAGTAGTGATGGTTGCTGATAATTGTCCTAAGGAGCGCCTATATGTATGCATATATATAGTTCCGGAAAAGATTACACTGCACCCTTTTCTTTCCTTTCCAAAAAAGTATAATTATAATTATAATATATATATATATATATATATATATATATATATATATATATATATATATATATATATATATATATATATATATATATATATATATATATAT